>OX578150.1:128324920-128535464 GCA_951213105.1 Amaurobius ferox | reverse complement strand
AATGAAATAAATAAATAACAATGTTCCCATGTTTTTGCATCTGAAATAATAAGTGAGGAAATTATATTCTAATAAATAATTATTTTTGAAATAGAGGTGTATATTGATTGGAAATGGGCCAGATACGGTCATGCTGACAGAGGAGGGATGCCTCACATGCAAGATTTTCTAAGGAGAACCTGCGGAATATTTGTATAATACAATAGAAGTATTATGAAGATATATCAGTGTGTCAATATCTCTCAATGAGTAAATAGGTCTTCTTAATACTACTTGGGTCAATAGTTATTACTGGAACTAATAGTAACTACTTGGAGCAGGCTATTACTTGGGCCAATAGTTATTTTGAGCCATTGATTATTACTTGGGTCAATGATTAATATTTGGACCAACAGTTATAGCAATTGGGCTAATAGTTTAGTTATTACTTGGGTCAATGGTTATTAATTGGGCCAATGGTTATTATTTGAGCAAGTGGTTAATACTTGGGTTACTGGTTAATATTTGAGCCAATGGTTAAAATTTGGGCCAATGATTAGTACTTTGGCGAATGGTTAATATTTGGGTCAATGGTTAGTATTTGAACAAATGGTTAGTATTTGGACCAATGGTTAGTATTTGGGTCAGTAGTTATTACTTGGTCAACTAGTTATTGAGCCAATAATTATTTCTTCGGAAATTCAATAGTTCAAATATTCAATAATAATAATCAAACAGTTTAATTATTCAATCGTTATAACTTATACATTAGTAATAAATATTGGTTCAAGTAATATATTTTGGTTGATCTTTTTGCTTTCGAACATACTTTTTGCTCGATCCCATTTACAACTCTTGGCCCTTCTGCATTGTACGGTTTCTCAGTATAGTAGTTCGACCTCTGATATGCCACCATTATAATTTATTAATCAGTATATTAAATGCCCTTGCAAGCTGCGATCAGATACTAAAATGTTTCATCAAAAAACCTAATTCATATCATTTACTAAAAACGAAGAAAAATTAATGGAAGAAACTCAGGAGGAAAATATCTCTTCTCATATATCAGAGAAGGGGGGAAATAGCACGAGAAAATGATTTGCCAATAATTATAACTTTCCAGATGAAAAAGCCTCCTTCCAATTTTTATTAAACTTGATGTTCTTGATATGATAAAGGGAAAATGGAAAAGTAATCTTCAGAGGGAAAAAAAGTAACCTGAAATCTAAGAAAGTAATTTCACATATACTAGAGGCATTAAGCTCAATAGGGCACAAGCGATTCGTTCTTAATCTGATTCACTAATACTACGGCGAGGCTTCGTATGTGGTTTCATGTTCTTTTGGGGTTTTTTAATTTCCAAAGGGAAGGAGAACATGAAAGAAATTTAGTTTCAAATCGTCTGCTACAGATTAAACTTAGCAGTAACAGAAAACTTCTTTTAAAAAAAAATAAAAAAAAAGAATTGAATTATAATGTATATCAACTAATATTCTTTTTCGCTCAATATTTGTTATGTAGTTAAAAAAAAATCTCATGCGGCCAGCACATGATTTTCCTTACACACACAAATTCGTTTTATCTTTCTTTTTTTCACGATTATTTAAATTGAGTTCAATTGCACAAAATTACTTGGATAATTATTTTAAATTACGCTGAATTCACAGTTTTAATTCAATTTACCGTTTCATTTATCGACAGAATGTATTTTTAAAGGCGATATGCTATAAATTTCCCCCAAACCAAAATATCTCGAGAATGGTGAACTCTAAAGTTATGGGGTTGGTCTTATTATTTTTTTTTATCTAAAATTACGTATAAAACAACAGGCATTTAGTCATTTAATTGATATATTTGAGCTGACGTAGTCTTTAACTTTTAGATTTTGACGATTTTTGGAAGATCTCCACAAGTGACTTATCTACACAATTTTATAAAATTTGGTCAATTAGCTTTTCAGCTAGTGTGAATACATACAATTTTTAAGGGCCATTTCACAGAAAAGGGTAGGTTCTTTTCTTCCGAATCGTACTAAAATCTAATCAGCACCAAGGCCACCCACAAGTGACTTATCTGTCAGATTTTGGGAAATTTGGTCCGATAGTTTCTTCTAGACTGGATACATTCATTGCACAGATAGACATATACACAGACATCAAGCTAAAAATAGTGTTTTCGAACTCTAGAGTCCTCAAAACGTGTAGATTTTTCGAAAACTCAAGTTGAGATTTTCGATGCGATTCCAATACTTTCCCTATATACTACCATGTATTGTGGGGAAAGTAAAAACAATGCCTGTCGTGTAATTGAATTATGAAGATGAAAAAAGTTTAAATCATGCATAGGGTGTAAATGCATTAAAGTTTAAACCATCATTTAATTTACGTTTAAATTATTTTTTTATGGTAATAAGTGGATAAATATAATGGGTATATTATAATTACCTGCACTAGCAGATATGCCCAGCGTTGCACGTGATTTAAATTATGTGCAAATTCTAAAAAACATCCATATTAATTTTTTTAAAAATGCCATTAAAATTCCCCTGTAAAAATTTTAAAAAGTATAAAATATCGTATCTTGGTATACGAATATATCTG
Organism: Amaurobius ferox; assembly: GCA_951213105.1. Classification (NCBI taxonomy): domain Eukaryota; kingdom Metazoa; phylum Arthropoda; class Arachnida; order Araneae; family Amaurobiidae; genus Amaurobius; species Amaurobius ferox. The sequence goes on along the minus strand of OX578150.1, from coordinate 128,532,885 downwards.
TGGGAACAATCTAAGGAAAATATACCCTGGTTTGTAAATCAATTTACAGAAATATGAAGTTTTGTCAACATATACACCAAAATGAAGTCACTAAAATGGTAGCAAACGTTATTACCAAACCTTTTTCTTATCCCTTTGGGAAATATACAAATTTAAAAAACCTTTTGTAGAAATAAAATAAAAATATTGAAAAAAAAAAGGAAAATAGCAATAATTAGAGTAATTTTATATCACCTTTCCGAAACTGATATGCACAATCAAAATATAATAAAATCCATTTATAAAGTTAATTTTTCTATCGATTTCTTTATTATTTAAATCCAATGAATCATATTGTATGAACATCGCCTGCTGTATAACGCATTTAATTCCATAGCTAAACAAAACAAATTATTTTTTTTTTTCAAATAAAGTTTCAAAAGAGAAAAGGACTGCACAATATTATTTTTATGGAAACATTGATTTTGTGTTTTTACTTTCTCTGCAATACATGGTAATATATAGGGAAAGTATTGGAATTATGCCGAAAATCGCAACTCGAGTTTTCGACGGATCTACACGGTTCGAGACATCTAGAATAAGGAAAAACAATTTTTAACGTGACGTCTATATGTCTGTCTGTGCAGATATTGTATACACTATAACTTAAAAACTTACTGCCCGAATTTCATAAAATTTGGTAAGTAAATCACTTGTGGGCGAATCTGGTGCTGATTAGTTTTGGGTACGATTCGGGATAAAAGAACCCGCGTTCTTTTTGCGAAATGGCCCGCAAAAGCCTGTATCCACTCTAGCTGAAAGTCCAATGTACCGAATTTCACAAAATTCGGTTCATATGTCTTTTGTGGGCTACCCTGGTGCTGATTAGATTTTGGTACGATTCGGAAAAAAATAACTTGCCTTTTTTTGCCAAAATGGCCAGCAAAAATCGTCAAAATCTAAAATAAAAAACTACTTGCTCAAACATATCCATTAAATGCTTGTTTTATACGTAATTTTTAACGATGAAAGGAATAAGACCAGCCCCGTTGCACTAGGAGTAGCCGTTCTCGAGATATTTTGGTTTTTCCGTATTTTCTCCACGCCACCTTTGAAAATAAATTCAGTTACCAAATGAAAACGAAAACTGAATAATTAAAAGTGAATTAAATTTAATTAAAATAAAGATAACGTGGATATAAGTCTGCAGGGAAAGTCATGTGCTGCCCACATCAGATTTTTAATATTGCGACAACCCCTGAGGCTAGAAACACGTACAATGTTACCCACAGTTGTGTAAAGAACTCTGTTACCCACAGTGAACACAAAGAACTCTGTTACCCACAATGTTACCTACAGTTGTGTAAAGACTCTGGATTTGTATATAGAACAGATAGACAAGCCGATATTTAATTATATATATATATATATATAATAGAAGATATACCCAGCGTTGCTTGGTATTTAAAATATGCACAAATTCTTCTATCATTCTAAATAACACTGCTCATCAAATAATTTCACTAAAAATATTAAATTTAATTTCCCTATGAAAGTAAAATAAAAGTATAAGAATCTTTGTCTTTAATAAATTATATGCACAGCCAAATCTAGCATTAAAACTAGCAGTACACCCGTTCTTCGTAACAACTATATAATTTGAAGAAACTGAAAATTCATAATTATGTACTAATGCCTGTAGTATTTTAAATTACATTGTTATTCAAAACATTCTATCAAAGCATTTAATTTAATTTTCCTAAATAGATGTACATAAGCTGTACTATTTTCGCTATACAAAATTATATTCATAGGCAGATCTGAAGAATAAAACATCCTGGTCCCGTTTGCAAACAAATTTACATAAAAATATGAAATTGGATTAAAATATACCAAAATGAAAGTGATATGAAATTGTATCAACATATGCCAAAATGAAAGCGCTAAAATGGTATTAGCAGATATACCCGTACAATTTCCCGTACAATTTTTATCTATAGTTTGTAATCCAATTTGCAAAAAAATATTGCACTCTAAAAAATGAATGCACAATTAATATAAATATACTGTACGTTATAAAAAAAAAAACCGCTTCAAAACAACAACATGTTTAAATAGAGGACAAAATACATGGTCCCAAGGAGGATGTCCATTATTAAGAGGTCTCACTGCATATCGAGTCTCCTCTACAAAGCTGCGTCCCATTTTTCATGGGGGAAGACGCGACTAAGTTAACACTTGTAACATGATGTTACCGTCCAGAAAAAAAGTGCTGAAGAAAAATGTTTTTCGAAAAAATCGAGGATGTATTTTTTGCTATCCTGTATCTACATGCTAGTATTCCATATCTTATCGCGGAAATGTTTCTTTCGTCGAATCTGGCAACGGGCCAAACCAAACCGCTCACGGCGGGGCAAGAAATGGGGGGGGGGGAGAACTGTGCGGAACCTGATAACAATATTTAGAAATAAAAATATATACATTTGCAGCAACAAAACGATGATCTTTGAACCTAGAGAATAATAATAAAAAGAAAAAAAAATTCAAAATTGTTGCGGAATATTTTTGCGGAAAAATACAGTATCGGTGATTAGAGGAGCAGGGGGGGGGGAGGAGCGGTGTACCCATAAAAAGAAGAGATCTTAACATGAAAATAAAAGCAGCAGCGAAAACTACAACTTTATTCCACGTGGAATGGCAACATAAATCATTTTTATCCAGTACACCGTGAACGAACAAAAGAGAAAGGAAATCTAGTGGGAATTTTTTCTGCTTATTTTTTTTTTCCCCTTTCTTACAGCAAGTAAAGCAGGCAGGTAACTTCAAAACTCTGGCGATAGTATAATTTTATGCTTGTCCAACTAGCAGAAAATTTTTCAATCTAGACGGTTACAGGTACACGCCGTTTACTTTGCCATGGAACCATTTCCGGAAGCAGTTGAACGTAAAATTGCATTTTCTTCCGTTATGGGGTATACCCACCACCACCACCACCGAAATCTTTCCCCCTTTTCTGAAAATTTTGTTCCTTTTCAAAAATGGAGAACTTGAGTCATTACCGGAGTTCTTCCCCCCCCCCCCCCCTCCCTCCAAGTTGATTTGTTTTTTTTTTATGTATTATTTTATTTTGTGTGTTTCTGATTGCCCAATGTCGGTAAATTGAGCTCAATAGGTAGACTGGATAACGAAACTGACTGGGTAAAGGTAATTGTTTCAAAATGGCGCGGGTCAAATTATGGTTTGACCCGCAATGGAATTGGAAACGTCAAGTTCGCCCGGTGGATAATGTTAAAAATGGTTCTTATGGAACGCTCTTTTTTTATTATTATTATTTCCGATTTTCTTTGGGTAATCGTTCGTTGGCGATCCATTTCCCGAGCAGAACGGTTAGCGTAATGTGTGCCCATTATAGAAGCGTGCAGATTGGAATTTTATGAATTCTACGCGCTCGATCTGAGGGGTAATCACTCCCCCACGCGTAAAGTTATGCATATAAGATTTCGATAGCATCTGAAGCACTTAAAAGTTTTTCGTTATTTTTAATTCTGTTGTACCAGGTGAAGTGTTCTTAAATTACGCTATGAACGTTTGCTTTGGAGAGCTTAGGGGTAAAAGACAATCATTCTGGAATAAGCATTAAAAGTTTTATAAAGCGGAATTGCAAAAGAAATATATTTTTAAAGATGAATACAGGATTTTCACGGTGACATCACGCATAACGTAGACACTATGCTAATGCATATAGTAATGTACATATGAAAATATATTGTGTTGACATACTTTCTGTAATTATAGCTGTTGTTTGACTCTAAAAGATGAATGGCGATTTTCGGTTTAGAATCTCGGAGTTGGAATCTTGATCTCATTCGATCCGTCTCAGATTTTAGATTAACGGAAATATATTGTTATGATGTATCCCTCTGGAATCGAGTGTGTACGCTCAGGATACAAAAATGATTCCAAATACTTGGATAACTAAGACTTTATTTACAAGCACAATATTAACAGGAACAATATACAGCAAACAACTCGATAACTATCTCAGAAGATATCTAAACAACTGTCAGGCATAGTAAAACAGCAATTAAATACTCGGCTAATTTCACAATATAGCAGTTACCATTTTCAAAACATTGACGTATTTCATCATTTAATGTAGCGCGTATCACGTCAACTGCTTTCCAACTGAGTCATGACTTACTTTATATACTGTCTCTAGAAATTTTTAGAAGTCTTTCGTATGTCATAGAATATTCGTTATATCGAAAAAGTTCTTGAACATTCGAATTATAGCCAAATCTGGCAACCCCTTCGAATTTCAGCATATGACAACCCTAAATTCACGTCAAAGAAATGCATAGACTCCAGTGCGGGCATTTTACACGTTCGTAACAATACAGTATTTTGAAAATTCGAGTTAGGGGGGACAAAACGAAGGGACAGTAAAAAAATATCAAAATTATTTAGTAAGTTCGCAAAAGCTAGAGCGGGGTGGGGGGGGGAAGATCTCATTCGATGCGTTTCAGCTTCCGGATCAACGTAAAAAGTCGAAAATTCGAATGAAAAGTCACGAGATATGAAGGGATTCACACAATAAAACCTTGCATTACTTGGTCGCTCAGGGAGTATTGCAGTGTCCACTTCGAAAATAAGGGATTGCACTTGAATGACCCGGGTTCAATTTCCGGTTCTGCCCAAACCGTCCCCGTGTTCACGCGAAGTACGAGCACGTTAAATATGTAGGTCCGTAAGGTCTTCCGAGAGGCTGGTGGTAGCGGAAGAAGGGTAGGTCCCTGTAGATGCCTCTCCCCACTGATATCCGGTCTAAACTGAGTGGCACTTTCCGGCGGTCCAAACAGATACCTTGCACCTTAGGGTAGGTCGGACCTTCTGGGTCGAAGAATAAGAGAAATTCTGTCCCAGTAGCTCAACGGTAGAGCGTCGACGGGCCAGTACGAAGATCCGTGATTCGATTCCCGATTGGGGCAACAAGGTTCTTATATTATTACTTTCCCTGCAATACATGGCAATGAATAGGGAAAGTATTGGAATCATGCCGAAAATCGCAACTCGAGTTTTCGACGGATCTACACGTTTCGAGACCTCTAGAATACGAAAAAACTATTTTTAGCGTGACGTCTGTGTGTGTGTCTGTGTGTCTGTCTGTCTGTGTGTCTGTCTGTGCAGATTTTGTATCCACTCTAACTAAAAAACTAATTGACCGAATTTCATAAAATTTGGTAGGTAAGTCACTTGTGCACGAATCTGGTGCTGATTAGTTTTGGGTATGACTCGGGTTGAAAGAACCCGCCTTTTTTTTTGCGAAATGGCCCACAAAAGCTTGTATCCACTCTAACTGAAAAACTAATGGACCGAATTTCACAAAATTCAGTAGATGAGTCACTTGTGAGTCACTCTGGTGCTGATTAGATTTTGGTATGATTCGGAAAAAAATAACCCGCCTTATTTTGCAAAATGGCCCGCAAAAATCGTCAAAATCTATACTAAAGAACTACGTATGCTCAAATATATCCATTACATGCTTGTTTAATACGTAATTTTTAACGAAGAAAAGAATAAGACCAACCCCATTGCATTAGGACTAGCCGTTCTCGAGATATTTTAGTTTTTCGTATTTTCTCTACGCCACCTATGAAAATAAGTCCGGTTACCGAATGAGAACGAAAATTGAATTAAAAGTGAAATAAATTTAATTAAAATATAGAAAACATGGATATAAGTCTGCAGGGAAAGTCATGTGCTGCCCTCATCAGATTTTTTAATATTATTTCGCTTTCAATCGGGAAAATGAAACAAATACAGAAATCCCCCGATTAGCGCGAGTTCGATCAGCGTGAAACTCGATTTATTGAGAATGGGTATACTGCTAGTACATATATAAAATTAAATTTTGTATCAGATTTATAGTTTCTGAAATACCTTGGTTATAATTTTGATATTTTAATGTATTTTGAACTGAAAATGTGGTTCCAATTTCGATATTTTAATATTTTGAAAATGTCTCAAAAAAAAAATCTGCCACAAGGAAATATGTTATTTAGGCAAAACCATTTCTGCTCCATCGGACTGGAGTCAATGCCGATTTCTTTCTTCAAAACTGAGTTAATGCGATAAAATATCCATTATATACAATACAAGTTCCAGAAATTCCCTGAAGTACTTTAATCATATCATAGAAATTTTTAATTACATCATAGGCAGTTGTTCCCAAAATAATTTCTATAAACAAACTGGCAGCTGTTTCATTTTCTATTTTGAAACGATTCATTAAAATTTCGTAAGGAAGGAAAAATATCAATAAATAAATGTACCAAAGCATGAAAATTTTATTGTATATGCTCCATTAAAACATTTCATTTCTAATAATTTCTTATCAAACATTTAATTATATTTTAAAACATAACATTTCGAACAATAAATGTTCTTCGCTCATTAACGTTATTTCCAATAATGATCGTAACATCATGAAAATTCTTAAGAAAGCTATTTATGAATATAACAAAGCGCCATTTATTACTGAATGTAAAATTTACAATTTGGTAACCAACAACGCCCTGCAATGCAATTTCCCGCCAAAACAAAAATAGAAAAACATTGTAAATTCTCGCAAAATAAATTAAATAGCCCATACTTCTTTCATTCCCGCCATTTTCATAAAGGATTTTCATTCAAAATAACTATATTTACATATAATGGCGCATTAAGGAAAATCGTCTGCTTTGGAATATTTCGAGCGAGTAAAAAATATATTAAATCATAAATGGCATTTGTATTTTGAAAACACTCTGGAGCTAACGAACTCAACGGAGTGTGAACAGCAATTCAAACAATCATTTTTTAAATAAATTGGGAGGGTGAGTAGTGGGGATGAGGAGAAGGAGCAGCCTTTTATTGTTTCTTTTCCCTATTTTCGAATAAAATCGTTCTGAAAATTGCGGCCTTAATTTACTTAAATTCCACTAATGGAGCCCGGTCAATAAAGACTTCATTAATTCATTCCGGGTTTCAAGATTTTCCTTGATGATTAAAAAATAATTTTGTCATCGCGTCTGGAATAGAACACTTTTAATGGTGTTGTTTTCGAATTTCGAAGATATTTATGATATGGAAAAAGTACGAAAGAGAATTTAGTTTAATTTCTTGAAACAGGTCCTTCCGTTTTAATAAATATTCAGACGATATATTAAAATATTTATGGCAAAGTAATTTTACGTCGACATCGAAATACAATCCGTGGTATTAAGAACCTAAAAAATTGATTAATTCTATACGTAATGTGTGGAATTAGGAAATTTAAACTTTGATAAAATAATTGTGATATAACCAACAGATTGCTTTCCTTTTAACCTTAGGGGAAAGGTAACAGTATCACTGTGAAAGTTATGACAGCTTAGTTGCTCAGTTTTATTTTGACACGATCATTATGCGCACATTAATTAGATGGTTCCTATAGTAACAGAATATATTTTGAGTATGACTTTAGAATAATTTTATTGAAATATGGTAAAATAAGAGTAGATAAATGTTAGAAGTCGATTGATTTTAATTAAAACCATTAGTTTTATACAGGGTGATAAAAAAAATAGATGCGCCAAACTTTACGAGATGGTAGTACACACAAAACCAAACCTTGTTTTTTATGCACTTAATAATTTCAACCCTGTTTTTTGTTTAGTAAAATTTGACATCAGTAAATTTTGATAAATATCAAACTTTACATTCCAACTTTAACCATTTTCTTATTTTTTGTAATTTCTTTTTTGTTGTATTTTGTGCCAGGGTTTATTTCCCTTCGGGGTTTTCCCCTCTTTACAATTTTCTTATGTTTGTCTTATTTGTTTGTTTTTCTTGTTATGTATTGTCGCTGCCATTCTCTTCTTTTCTTGATGTAACTACTTGTGATGTGATTCATTTTAATATATGTACTGTAATCTCTTGAATCAAAAAATAAAGTTCCCGGCCACACATCTTGCTACCATAAGCCTTCGGGTTGGTCGTGTGGTTTGGGTTTTCAACACTTCAACACAAGACCAAGCATTTTTCGTCATAGTTTACCGGGTCGGAAATGAAACGTAAAGGCGCCAGTGGGCGCTTAATGGTGAAAGAGGCGAAAACACAAGAATGATTTTAGAAGTTATAAAATGACATTTCTTAAACAATAATTACAGTAATGGTTCAAAAGCGCGACCGCCAATCTGAATGCACGTCTCCCAGCGGCGATGGAGGGATTGGCGAACTCTCTCGAACAGACCAGGCATGTCGTGCATTTTGGCAGCAGCGGCTGTAATTCTGGCTACGAGTTCCTCTTCAGATTCAAAGGGAGTGTCGTAGACGAGACTCTCGAGATATCCCCACAAAAAGAATCCAAGACACGATAGATCGGGGTATCGTGGGAGACAAGCTATAAGACCCCCTCGCCCAATCCATCGGCTCGAAAAAATGACGTCCAGATAGTCCCGGTGATACGAAAATATTCATAAGGGTTCTTCTTTTTCCCCAGATAAAATTTTTCCCCAGATGTGGTTTTCTTCTTCAACCAGAAAATAACAACCAGAATGACGCTTTTAAGTTTGCGGAGCGGCCTCTTCCCAACGAGTAAGCGTCCTGTAACGCCTTTTACGTTTCATTTCCGACCTGGTAAACTATGACGAAAAATGCTTGATTTGGTATATACAACCCCCCTCATAAATTTTGGCCCATCTTTTTTTAATCATTCTGTATATCAAAATTATAGTTTTTCATTATTAATAGCGCTTAATAAAGGGATTGTATATATATCTTAGGAAATTCACTGCTATAACTTTGTAAGAAAAGCCCATGAGTATACATTTTAGGCCTGTCTATAGAAAAGTGGTCACGACCAATTGAATAAAAGTGATTGCAGTGCTCCTAGCAGAAAATTTAACAAGTTAGGATAACATACTCGTGAATGAAGCAAGATAGGAGAAAAATGTTAATTACAAAGCTGTAGATGAATGACTAATAAGTAGGAGTCGACCTCATTAAGCATGAAACACTTATAACGAAGTTAACAAATGCCTGTCAAAAAGTCGTTTCATCAGAAATGGTAATACGGTGATACCTACAATGCCTGTCGAAGTACGTGGTCTTATTCTTTCTCGAATTCAAATGTGCCCTGTTGCTGACGGCGGGCATGTTGATCAGGCTGTACATTTGATTCCTGTACCTGTATAAGTGCTGTTTATTTTAGCATTTCTAAATAAGGCAGCTATTCGCAAATAACTCTATCGTGAATAGTGAGACAGCCCAGTGGTTAGCGCGCGAGAATTTAACTCTGACGATCCGAGTTCGATTCCAGGCTCTGCCCAAACTGTCCCCGTGTTCACGCGGAATACGGGCACGTTAAATATGTGGGTCCGTAAGTCCTTCCGAGAGATTGGTGCTAGGAAAAGGAAGGTACGTTCCCAGTGGATGCCGTCCCCACTGTGTTCCGGTCTAAATTAGATGGCACTGTCCCAGTCGTCCAAACAGGTACCTTACGCCTTCGGGTAAGTCGGACGGTCTGTGTCGAAGAAGAATAACCCTATCGTGTGAAATGAATGCTTTCTGTAGCAGTTTTAGTGTATATTCATATTAATTATCACATGATCTACCATTTTGTGATTGGCTTTTTTCCTCTATGTCACTTTGTTATCAAAATCTTCATAATTATCCACTAGGGGCGTTGTAATTAATTTTATTCGATCGGGCATGCTCCCTTTACTTTAGATAGACCTAACGTGTGCTCTCATGGGGCTTTCCTTACAAAGTTATTGGAGCGCAGACTTTCCTAGGAGCCCTGTCTATTGTACAAGCAAATTATAATACCACATATATTTATGATCAGAACCTAAATTTAAATAAAGCGATTTCTTCCCACGGATTAATCATTTTCAAAAGAAAAATCGTCATTGATAAGGGTGAGCAATTTACTCCCGCAGATTATTCATTTTCAAATATTACACACTGTCACGTTCTGATCTGGCATATAACCCTTCAACTCCTGATAGGAGGGAAGAAAAACACCGTAAAAAATACGAAATGTGCAGAGAACACGCACAAACATTCAGCGTATAAGTTCCTGTCCCAAACAGAATTTAGTCAGACCATGACCCTCGTAGCAGGTGCAAACGCCATATTGGCACCTGCTTCGGTTTTCGTTTGCGTCTAAAGAGCAAGTAGGGATGCAGTCGTGGATGGCCAATCTCGGATGCCGGAGTCTGGCTGTTGGCATGAAACTGCAGGTTAGTCGACCACGATTTCCACAGAGATCCAGTCTGAGAGACTTGGGAAACGATATTACCGTGTAATTAATTGATGGAAAGCTTTGGGAGATTTTTATTGAAATAACATCCTCGGGGTTGTGTGGGAATAAATAAATGGAGAATGGGAGTATCATTAAATTAATGCGTGAAGTGATGACGCAAGATGTATGGGAAATGAAAATTACAATTATCGGAGACAATATAAATTTGAGATTAAAAAAAAATGTGCCATGGAAACAAGTAATGAAAAGGGTAAAAGGGCCACGAGCCATTCGTCATCAGTCGAAAGTAATTTCTGGATTCATATCGTTCTTGTTCGTTTATGACCATCCGCTGTGTGTTGGATTGAACGGTAGAAGTTATAACCTTAGATAAAGAATTAATGTATTATTCGTAGAGTTGCAAAAAACATGGGAATTTTGTAAAGCGGAAATAAACAGTGAAGCTAATTTATGCGTTTCTTATATGCCCTGGCTAATCGGGTACATTAATTACACAGTTTGAATTTTTTTAATGGTGGATGGCTATTTAGATAACATTTACTAAATCTTTGTATCAGTTTAAAGGTAAAGTCTATTGAGGTAAAAAATAAAGATTTTTGAACACTTGAAATTACAAAATTTTTTAACTAAATAAATTACAAAAATAAAAATTTTTGAAAATTTGAAATTATAAAAACTACAAAAAAATTATTATTATTACAAAAGATATCTGTACAGTATATTTTTATAACCATCATTTTTTACTTTTTTTCCCCTGGTGTTTCTTTGCAGAAAATGTGCAAAATTAGTATTATTTACAAAATTATTACAAAATATTACAAAATTATTACAAAATAGTATTATTTACAAAATTATTATTCGAACTAATATAGATTTCGTATTATCGTTCAATGTTAAATGACATGAATGAATTGTAATAAGTATTTCATAATTTACTTTGTAAAAAATATTTCATCGTTTGGAGGTGTTTTTACTTTTAAAATATTTACAAATGCAATTACAAGTTATTTGCGTAATTAATTTTAATATATAATACGAAAGTCACAATATAAATATTTTTTTGGATCTAACAAATCTCTCTCAATTTTACCATGCTTCACCTATTTACAATTCCGAAAGCAAAAAATAAATATTAGTTTTGGGTCATACACGTTTCTTTTACAATGTGAAATGCAATGACTGAAAATTCCCACTTTTTGAAGAAACCTTCAAAGTTCCTAGTATTTTTTTTAAATTCTCTTCCCAAAAAAGCCGGTTTATTCCCGAGAATAAACCAGGTTGTTTCCCCTCTTTGCAACTTTAATTATTTTTACTTTATAAAATCCATTGTTTTTTTTATGTGAAACGGTTAAATGTCGAAAAGGATCTATTATGTAATTAGTAATCTGACCTAGGCAGCACATGACTTTCCCTCCAGACTCAAATTACTTTTCTCTTTCTTCTTTCACGAGGCATTCAGTTGAGTTTAATAACACAAAAATAAACACACAGACACTTATTCGAAACTGCACCGAATTTATGGTTTCAATTAAATTTGCTTTTTTAACACTTTACAACAAAGTTGAAAAGTATTTATGACTTGTCCATTCTGTCTGTCTGTCTGTCTGTCCGTTAGCACGATAACTGCCGTAAAAATGACTTAATCAAAATGAAATTTTAGTATGTTGTTCAGACGGTCTGTAGGACCTATGGGAATATAAATGAATAATATCACCCAATTAGTTTTGGATTGAACCCGGGTTGAAAAAATGAAATACATTGAGCCCTATGGGACCTAATTTTCCAAACATTTTTAAGAGGATTTAAAATTCGCAAATTGCTTCGAAAATTTTAGGTAATAGTCAAATTGTTCCATAAAATATACAAAAAAAAATTCAGCGAAATATATTCAGTAGTTTTTTAAATAAAAATTAAAATAATAATTACACATCTTATATGAAACAATCAAGTGACCATGATATAAAACGATCACATGACCCACTTCAAAATGATATATGGCATCTATCTTGTCTCAAAATCGTGATTTTTAAAGTTCTTTTTAATTCATATTGAGTGTTGTATCCGTCCTAAAACAACTTTATTTTTGCTTAAATTCTATGCATCTACATACTAAAACAACACAATGACAATGTATTTGAGTTTAAATTCTCATTCAAATTTGATTATTTCTACAACTAAGCCTATTTTTCACCTATGTAAAATGTAAACAGCAAAATATGCAGAATGAGTTGTATTAGAATTACTGTATTTCTTTAACACAAAATAATTCAGTCCATGGAGTCTGCATGGCTGATATGAATGAAATATTAATTGATTTTATAAACAGAAGCACAATTTTTTTCGATGAAGTTTTAAGCATAGAGTTTATGAATTGTAGCTCCATGGTCTTAATTTTTAAATAAAATAAATTATTATAGTATTGTGATGAATGAAATGGAGAAAGTTATGAATGAAATCCTGCTTTTATAGAGAGATCCAGGCGTGTTATTTTTTCTATGACGTCATTTGAATTTATTTCAGTTGTTTTCGATGAAGTTTTCAAATATAATAAATTATCGTAGTATTATGATAGTTTTAAAAATATTACCGTGGAATGTATTGCATTTTAGAGATATTTAAACCAGGCAATTTATATTTCAATGCCGTCATTTGAATGAAGTTCATTTTTTTCAATGAAGGTTTAAGTTTTCAAATATAATAAATCAATGTAGTATTGTGATAAGTTTTAAAATATTACCGAGGAATGTATTGCATTTTCGACTTTTTTAAATAAAATTGCATTGAAGTTGGAAAGTGTTTCATAATCAATGCTTTAAGCATGATTGATATTTCTTGTTTATTTGTAGAGTTGGCGTAATGGTGGCGTGGGGGAAAAAAAAAAAAAAAAAAAACATTAAAATCTGAAATATCTCTAGAACGGTATCCTAGAATAATGAAGTTGGTCTTATTTGCTTCGTCGTGTTATATATTTAGTACGATGAAATATAGAACGTTTTCAAACAGAACAAGCATTTGATCAATACAAAATTCAGCCTATTTTGTCTTTTAAATCAGAATGTGACTATTTTTCAAAGTCATTTCGGAAAGGAAAAAAGAGAGAACATGTTTTTGCTTTTCTGAATAATGCTATAGTCTAATGAACACTGGGAGAAAATTTTTCCTTAATTTTGCAAAATTTCATCAAATAGTTTTTGAACTATAGTCCATACATACATTGCGAACAGACACACACAGACGCCACGCTAATAAAAATTGCGAAAAGTGTAGATCCGTCGAAAACTGTTCCAATGAGTTCCAATTTTCGACCTTATTACAATACTTTCCTTATGCGTTACAATGTATTGTAGGGAAAGTAAATATCGCAAAGAAAATGAAGAAAATATGCAGATCAGAAGATGCATTTCGATGTGAAATCTGAAGGAGAAGATTGCACGGTTCACTTCAAGTATCACAGGACAGAAAATAATCAGATGATTTACCATGCCGCACTAAGACTAAATATATAAATTTAATTCTTTTTAATCTTCGAATTGGGGCCGGTGCTGATCTTTTCTATTATCGGCATTATGGCCGGGGTTTTGCTTTTATGGTGATGTTAATATTTCACGATTACTTAAATTAATTATTTTTATCATTACTTCTTTCTAATATATATATATATATATATATATATATATATATATATATATATATATATATATATATATATATATAATAAAAATATTACATGAAATTCCAATGATAGATTAGAGATAAATTGTAACTCAAATTGCTATAACTTAAAATATAAGATAGCTACGTATAAAGATGTAAAAAGGAGATTCATCAATCAAGGGGAGAATAAAAAGCATATATCCAATCATCAAGCTATATATAATCTATAAATATCAATGGTGAGATTTCATAATTGAAAAACAGAAAATGACCAAGCATTAAAACCAAACACGTGGAAAAGCACTAAGCTTAAAAATGAAAGCATTTTGAACAGAATCTTTTTCAAGGACTAGTATCTATTCAAAATGACCATAAAAAGCTTCTTTCTGAAGACGGAGATAGATAATATCTATAAACTCCGTCTATTGGGCCTACAAGCTTAAAAATTGAAAAGTAAAATAGGAATCACAGATATTTTATCTGAGAAGATGCTGCACATGTCGTTTATTAAAGCAGTAAAGAACGAGACCACTGTTGCCATTCGCAAGAGATGAAAGTGGAGATCAACTGTTGCCTATCGTGAGGTATAAATATATATATATTATACAATCTTAAAATGCATGTAAAATTTTAAAAAATGAACAGCTTTATATTAGTGCTTCTTCACATATTTCCGACGATGAGTTTGGCAGGCTGTAATTTCTCAAGCAACAATAAGCAATTTGTACTAAATTTATTTGTTTAAAACCGAATTCCTCCGTTAAGTGACTAATGAATTTAGTTTAAAAGATAGCAAAAAATGTTTTAAACGAAGAAAGAATAAACTAAGAATAAATAGAACAACAGAGTGTAATTAATCTTCACCAGCATTAAATCAAGATTGAAAGATGCACAATTAGGAAGTGGAAATTAAATCAAGCTTTTTATATGCGTATTATAAATTATAATTTTGAGCTTAGTTGGTTTAATGTTTACAAATGAAATGATGAAATGATGAAATGAAATGATCAAATATTGTTTGAGTCCTTTTAAATTTTATAACAATGATATTACAAGATATTACTGGTAGATTTTAATGTATTTTACTTTCCATATAATACATGGTAATGTTTAGGGAAAGTATTGGAATCGTGTCGAAAATGACAACACGAATTTTTGACGGATCTATATGTTTTGGAACCTGTAGAATACGAAAAAAAAGCTCTTTTTAGCGCTGCGTGTATGTATGTCTGTGCAAGGTATATATCCCTTTTAACTCAAAAACAAATGGACCAAATTTCAAAATTAGATACTTTGGTTCAAGTCGGAATAAGAAAACAGCCTTTTTTGCGAAATGGCCTGCAAAAGTCACATTTATCCACTTTAGCTAAAAAACTAATTGCCCAAATTTCATCCATACATCACTTATGAGTTACGCAGGTGCTGATTAGATTTTGGTACGATTCGGAAAAAAAAGAACATGCTTTTTTATACAAAATGGCCCGCAAAAATCTTCAAAATCCAAAATAAAAAACCACGCATCATACTCTGTATTAATTAAATGGTTGATTTATAAGTAATTTTTGACAATAAAAGGAATAAGACCAACTCCATTACTCTAAGCTAGCCGTTCTCAAGATATATTAGTTTTTTGCATTTTTGCTACCTCGCATTTAAAAATACGCCCAGTCACCATATGAAAATAGAACTAAGCTAAAAGTGCAAATTCAGTGCCATTTCAAACAATTATCAGTGTTATTTCGTACAATTAAACTCAATATAATGAATTATGAAAAATAGAGAAAAGGAATTTGAGTCTGCAGGGAAAGTCATGAGCTGTCCACATCCGATTTTTCAAATTCGAAATTAGGTTTTTTTTAAATTCGACTTTTTAATTCGTGTTCGTGCCAAGTGCAGTGAACAAAAGCAAAGTAATCGAAAACAAAATTAGCATTTCGATAATGATTAGAATATTTACAAACTTTAAAAATGTTTTCATGTTTCGTGGTTTTGGAAATTGCAAAAGCAATTACTTAACTCTCTAGTATTTATTTGAAAAAAGCAGGCACAAGCAAATTAGGTCACTGCAATTATTTCAAAGGGTGAGCGTCAGTAAATTTTCTGCCCTATCTGCGCTTTGTTAACTTTACATATTTCGACGAAATTCTGCTCAAACAGTTGCGAAATATTTTTATATAGATAAAATGCTATGCTTATATTATATTAAAATTATACCCAATAAATTAATACCCAATAAAACACAGAATATATGTTTTATTTTAATTTAAAATATTTTTTGTGCTGCCATCTGTTGTCGTAATTTAATTCATACCGACTATTTTTATTTTTTAATGAACATTTTTAAATGTCTATTCCTTCTAATACGCTATTAAATACAACAACAGATCATATATAATGCCATAATCACGGAAACGTAATTGAACTTGGACTTGAAGACAAAACTGCAGTCCTCAGTGATGTACATTCAGATCCCTTAACAAATTTATAGAATGATAAATTACCTTTCCGTGATTGTGGCATTATTATATATGATCTGTTGTTGTATTTAACACTGTATTAGAAGGAATAGATATTTAAAAATGTTCATTAAAAAATAAAAATAATCGGTATGAATTAAATTACGACAACAGATGGCAGCACCAAAAATATTTTGAATTAAAATAAAAAATATATTTTATGTTTTATTGGGTATTAAATTTAGTTTTAATATAATCTAAGCATAGCATTTTATCTATAAGAAAATATTTCGCAACTGTTTGAGCAGAATTTCGGCGAAATATGTGTGCCGCGAAAGTTAACAAAGCGCGGATAGGGCAGAAAATTTACTGACGCTCACCCTTAAGGCCTCGCCCTCGGGTGAGAAACAGTTGCTCTTATAAACGTAAAAATACAATAGGCAGTTGTATCTTAGCGTTTGTTAAGAGCACAATGTTTCTAATCTGAAGACGAGGCTCTCGAAACAGTTGTAGTCACCAATGAAATAAACGCTCAAAAATCTGATGTAATAATAACACGATAAATTAAACTTCGTAAATACAGCATTTATACAAATATAAACTGGTTTGCCGGTTTTTAGGACACAAAACAGACTTCTTCAGGACCGACAAGAAGCGCGACCTCAGTTAAGTAACCTCAGGTCCAGTTTATTGAGTAACTGAAATCGCGCTTCTTGTCGGTCCTGAAGAAGAATCATGTTTTATACCGTTGAAACCGGTCTAGATTATATTTGTAATGTTAAGACGTATTCTCTAGAATCGCAGGTGTGCACTCAGGATAAAAGAATGAGTCTAATTTCCTGGATAACTAACACGGTTATTCACAAGCACAGCGTAACACAAGAACAATATACAGTAAAACAGCACCTAAATAAATGCTCCACTAATTTCACAAAACAACGGTTACTATTCTCGAAATATTGACAAGTATCACAGTTGAATGTAGCACGTGTCTCGTCAACTGCTCTCCAACTGAGTGATGACTCCTTTTATAGACATTCTATAGCAACTTTTTTCATATCTCGTAGAATATTCGTTATTTCGAGGTGTCTCTCGAATCTTCGAAAAGTCGTCAAATGTAGCCAAATTGGCGATAAATCGCGTAATCGGATAACCCTCTTCCGAACTTCAGTATTTGACAACCCTAGATTAACGTCATAGGTAAGGTTACTTATACAGCTGTTTTCTCCGTCTGGTTTTAAAAGATGACTTCAGTGAGAGCATTTAGTTTATTTTATCATGTAGTCACACCGTTTGATTGTGCCTGCTTTCTTCAAGGAATCACTTTAAGAATTAATATTGTATTCTCATTTATTGTGTAAATAATAATTATTGCCAAATTTCTTATTAAACAATATTGTGTTTTAACAAGATTTTTACTTTTTAGCTGCTTTTAACCTCAATTTGAGCGATTAATTTTAAACATTTAATGCAGTTTAATTCATATTTCTTTAAATGCGATTATTGAGTTTAAAACTATTTGCATGTATACAACTTCATTCAAGCTATACAGTTATTTTATTGAGTTTCCGTCCATATAAATTGCGAAACATGTTTACCATGTTTAAGTGGTATTTAACCCAACGAACTGAAAAGTTTCGACTATTAAAGTATGGACATAAAAAAAAGTTTCCGAATATTTATGGATATTTAAAACAGCATCGTAAAAGCCAGAGGGTACGAAACGGGGTACAAACAGCGAAGTTGCCAGATTTACAATGGAAATTGGTCATACATAAAATGTCCTGCTATACAAAAAGATGCTTTTATGAAAATCGGAAAAACCTTGAAAAATGCTCTCAACCATTTCCTGTTTTATTTCCGATGCATTAGAATTCATAAAATTCTATTACTAAAAAAAAAAAAATTCCGTGCAATTATGAAAATCAGGATGCGATGGCATTAAAACCACAACAAACATTATTAAGAAAAACGCAAATAGGTCGGTTGCTGTTTTATGCATTTTATTCGCACTCGTTTTTTATCCACCACTTAAATTTTAATACCACGGCTATTTACATTTTTGGCGCTAAAGATGAAAGAAAAACAGAAGTTTAGAAAAAAAAGTTTTCACAATTTTTTTTTCTTCCTCCTCTTCTTTTCAAAGTGCAGTTTTAATATTCGAGCGCGCATGAATATGCTTAAAGTTATAGCTGAAGTTTTTTTTTCTTTTAACTGTAAAAATTAATCGCAGCTTTGAAGATATGACATTTAAAATTTTCGTGAAAAAGGGGAAACTATTCAAAACTGTTTCTGTTTAAAAGAGTTTTTAAATATAATTTTTAATTAATTTTTCATTTTCAAAACCCCACATAAATTTATTTGAAATAAACGCACCATAAAAAATAACCGTGGGAGATTAGTCATAATAAATAATCTCGTGCCTTGACAGTTTGTGTCTCGCGTACGTCGCTTTAGAAAGTAATTACGCAACCAGATTCAGTAATTAGTGTAAATTAGCCCATTTTGCGAATGGAAAAAAAAAACGGGTACCTCATAAAGTGAACGCTACTTCAAGTAAATATTTTAAAAACTTGCTCTCTGTAAATATGTACTGGATTTAGAAAATTTTGCTTAGAATTAAAAATTATTACTTATCATTAAGTTCGAAAAAAGTCAAGAAAGAAAAACATAATAATAATAAATTCGTTTACGAAGGCGTTTGTAGTTCTAAGAAGTTTATTTTAATAAATTCCAATTTTCTGAACTGAAAATTATGCTTTTTATTCAAAGAACTACAATTGAATGTACAAAAAAAGTAACATACTTTCTCCAAAACGAGACTATAAGAAGTTATATCGTGGAATTTGTAGTCAATGCAGGGCCTGACTTAGCCTAACTGAGGCCCAGGGTAGACATTCGACCGGTGCCCCCCTCCATCTTTCAATATGTATGAAATGAACGAAAATATATTTTCAACAGTATAATTGCATTGTAGAAAAATGCATACAATATGAAGTTTCTACATATTTTAATGGAATTTAAATTATTGGTTTTCTCATCATAACCAAGAGGGAGAATTAGTATGGTAATCTCTCAAAATAAATTTTTCCACTGGAAAAACTAATTTCGATGGTATAAATATTTTTTTCAGGAAGAAATCGTTAATGGTGCGTTTAATTTGGGAGCCCTTTGATGCGGGGATCCAGGGCAGCTGCCCCTTATGCCCCTGCATTAGTCAGACTCTGAGTTAAAATCAATGTTCCTAATGAAACATCTCAGCGATTCTATGTTGGTATGTATCAGAATAACTTCTATAATAAAGCTACAGAGGCGAGTGGGTTACCGAAATGACCCTGAGGAATTCCATCTACTACTATTCACAACTCAAATGAAACCCCGCTTTTTAAAGCAAAAAACGGCCAAATGTGGAAGAAAAAATTGTAATAATCCTATGCCGCAATGACTGTATTGTAATGTAACCTAGAATAATCCCAGAATCATTTGCCCAAGTTAGAAGATTACAGGTTTATTTCTATAATATGAAAAAGTCTATATTTTTGCTTTCCGCCACAATACATAATATATGTAAAGCAATGGAAAAGTATTGTCATAGGATCAAAAATCCGACTCTCAAATTTTAATCGATATACACGTTTTGAGCATCTCTGAATAGGAATCAGCCATTTTTTTTTTCATTACGTAAGGCCATCCATAGAAATTGTGGGCCTTCTCCATTTTTGATTTTTTTTCTGCTTGTAAATCTAACATATCTTTCGCTCCCTAAAAAAATAAGGGGTTTGGAGACCCCTCCACTCTAGAAATGTACTGTCGCATGGTAAACCCATGATCCAATATTTTCGGGGATGCGATCTAGAGTTTACGTATTTATTTTGGGGGTCAGCCTTTTCGTTTGGCCAGCTGCTCTCGAAGGATAGAAGACAGGATGTCGGAGGTTTCTTTAGAGATCGTATTTTCACCGAAAGGTTTAACGTTTGTCCGTTTTCGGAGGGATCATAGGGTTTTCGGCCGGCTTTGAATTAGTGCCCGAAAGAATATCAGTTTCGCAGGGGCTTGAGAAGGGGCTTTTTGTTTCTGGAAGGCCTAAAGCCAATGGCGATGCTTTGGGGGTCAAGGGGTTAAGACCCTGAATCCAATGAGATAGTTGTGTGCGCCTCAGGGGCGTGTTTTGAAATCTTGGAGAGAGAGAGTTTTTAAGAAATTTAAAAGAAGCAGCGAGGAGATGGAACTGTGTGGTGTTTGAGAAAAGTCGGCTCCCAATCATGGTCCTCTGTAAAGAGAGATGCTGCTCAACTGCCAGTAATGTTGGTGAGTTACACATTTAAGGGCCTGTGCCTGATTTGTATCTTTTATCTCTCTCTCCCTCTTCAATTAAATAACTACTAATTAACGCCAATTAAATATCTACTTGTTAACTCCAAATAAATTATTTACTAGTAAAAGTCAGGTGTTTTCATGATAGCTTACCATCTGTTCCAATTAGTCTATGAAACTCCTTACCATTGTTTATTTTGAATTGTTATTAGAATGGATGATCAATACATTCATGTTAAGAGGAGCATTTTAGGTATTATGTTATTTGTACATAGATTTAAATATTGTAAATAAATTAATGTTATTATTTAAAAACACGGCCTTTTTCTTCTTCGCGCTCTAATCGGGCGTGTCTTAAAAGAGGTAAGTTACCTTAGGACATGTACGCTCCCCTATATGCGGCACTGCATTGCTAATAGTAAACTTTGACCATAAAGAATTCAATCCATCAGAGTTTTCTAAGTTCTATAATATTTAACGGTGTCACTGAATAATTGAATGCAATAAGCTTCCGATTCTTCAACATTTACCTCTTCTAACATGCCTTTGCATATACAATAATACCATCTATCCATTATTTCATAATGAGCAATGAATAATTAAGCGAAAAAACCCCTTTTTTGGCCTGCACTATGCTGCAATGCCCCTCTTTACAACCGAAGCATCGCCAAAAAATTTTTCGCGGCATTCCATTACCACTTTTGTCAGTTCATTCCGGTCCGACTCCTCTTTAAGAAGATTACACGGACTCATTCCGGACACGTAGCGAGTCGAAGTAGAAGTGCCCTTTTTTATTCTTTTTTTCCCGCGCAATCCGATTATCCTTCATCATTTTGATCTCCTACCGCGTGGCACAAAACCACAAATCGCCGGCTTATTAATTTTTTAGAGGACCCCGGCTCGTTAGGGCTGACCGGTCCGACTAATGGAATTGACCAGTGGCCATCAATCTCTTTAAGAAGCGCCCACGCCCTAAAAACTTTGATGCAATATGCAGGAGATTTTATTTTTACAAGAGACATTTATGTGGGGGTAGCAAGCAGTCTACGAAAAAAAACAGAATTATATTTTTATATTTTTCTTTCTTAAAGATTAGCGGTAGAGATTCTGTCTTTATTAATTCAGTATTAAAAATTTTGGAATTATGTTTAGATTTCTGTTGCAAACATAAGAACCAGTGAAGGTTTATTTATTACTAGCCGCCTTTGGCGACCAGCCTGTTCGCTACCCTTGAAAATTCTGACCGTGGCAAACTCGTTGGCGCGACCTACCAGAAAGGTGTAAGGTAACTGCTTGGAAGGCCAGGAAGTGCCACACAATTTAGACCGGAACCCAATGGGGGAGGCATCCAAAGAGACCGTACCCTCCTTCCCCTACCACAAACCTCTCGGAAGGACTTGCAGTCCCACACGTTTAACGTGATCGTACTCCGCGTGAACACGGCTGCAGTTTTGGCAATGGCGGGAATCGAACCCGGGCCTACCGAGTGAAATTCCCGCGCGCTAACCACTGGGCTACCGTGCCATCCGCGACAATCTCCATAACTTTATTTTTATTCGGCAATTTTGGGAATCGAACCCGGGCCTACCAAGTGCAAATCCCGCGCACTAACCACTGGGGTACTTCACCCTCCGCGATATTCTTCATAACTTATTTTTTATTCACCCAATTTAGACCGGAACCAAGTGGGAGAAGCATCCACAGGGACCGTACCCTTCTTCCCCTACCACCAACCTCTCGGAAGGACTTACAGACCCACATGTTTAACGTGATCGTACTCCGCGTAAACACGGCGGCAATTTTGGGAATCGAACCCGGGCCTACCGAGTGCAATTTCCGAGCGCTAACCATTGGGCTACTTTGCCCTACGCGACAATCTCCATAACTTTCTTTTTATTCATCCAATTTAGACCGTACCCTCCTTCCCCTACCACCAACTTCTCGGAAGGACTCACGGACCCACATGTTTAACGTGCTCGTACTCCGCGTAAACACGGCGGCAATTTTGGGAATCGAACCCGGGCCTGGTAACTGGTTGGACGGCCAGGATGTGCCACCCAATTTAGACCGGAACCCAGTGGGGGAGGCATCCACAGGGAACGTACCCTCCTTCCCCTACCACCAACCTCTCGGAAAAACATACGGACCCATATGTTTAATGTGATCGTACTCCATGTCAGTGGCGGAAATCGAACCCGGGCCTACCGCGTGCAATTCCCGCGCGCTAACCACTGGGCTACTTCGCCCTCCGCGACAATCTCCATAACTTTCTTTTTATTCACCCAATTTAGACCGTACCCTCCTTCCCCTACCACCAACCTCTCGGAAGGACTCACGAACCCACATGTTTAACGTGATCGTACTCTGCGTGAACGTGGCGTAAGTTTTGGCAGTGGCGGGAATCGAACCCGGGCCTACTGAGTGCAATTCCCGCGCGCTAACCACTGGGCTGCCGCGCCCTCCGCGACAATCTCCATAACTTTCTACATATTCACCCAATTTAGACGGGAACCCAGTGGGGGAGGCATCCACAGGGGCCGTATCCTCCTTCCCCTACCACCAACCTCTCGGAAGGACTTACGGACCCACATATTTAACGTGATCGTATTCCACGTAAACACGGCGGCAGTTTTGGCAGTGGCGGGAATCGAACCCGGGCCTACCGCTAACTTCCCGCGCGCTAATTTGCAATTTAAAATGACCATATGCTTAATTCCATCATCCTCATTCCATTGTTTCATTGTTCCATCATTTAAAATATCCATAAAATTAAAATATCCATTTAAAATATCCAAAAGTTAAAATATACATTTAAAAAATCCAGATCGTCCCATCATTTAAAATATAAATATAATAATTTATATAGAGCAAAGGCGCTCTATTCAGAACCCTGACGTCACCTCCACCTTGACGTCCCCACCCACCACTTTCCCTGCTTCAGCGGGGGAGAAACGAACGGAACGCCGAGAAATTTAAAATCATGACGTCTTTAAAATTGCCATCCTGAAGGCAATTTTCATTATTTCTGGACCAGATTGGACTTGTAAGAATGCCAGATGTTTGACCTTTCTGAAAATGTAAATTATTAGTCGAAATTATGAGTACTTTTCACGATGCGAGAATTTAAAAACCAAAAATCGTTTTCTTGAGCAAAAAATGACTTTTGTTTTAAAATCTTTAAAAAATATTAGAAATCGAAATTCAGATTTGAAATTGATATATTTTTACTCGAAATTCTCTGCTCTTTCCGATGGTGTAATTTGTTTTTTTCTACGATGTCTGGATCGTGGAGAAAAAAGGGCAAAAAGGGCAAAAAACGGTCGAAATCGCATAAAACATTAAATAAATAAAAAAATAATTAAAATTTTAAAAATCGGTTTTCACGTGTCCCCTTCCCTCCCCCCCGGGTCTCCGATTGCCAAATTTCGTAGCTCTCCGACGCGCGGTCGCGAAACGTATAGTGTATAAGACAGACACACAGACATTGCCTTTTATTATATAGAAGATGGAGGGGGATTGAATGTTCATATAATACAACTTTCTATAATAATTTTATTAGGATTTAAATATAATTTAAATGTCAATTTAATGGCTCCCGGCCGGGGATTATGATGCTCTAAACCTTCAGATAACCCCCCCTCCCCCGGTCTGGGTTGTAGAATTTAGGGACTGATGAAATTTCTAAGAGGAAAGGACACAAGTCATCCAGGAATCTCTGATAAATGTGTGGACAAACGATCTGCGGAGGCAGTTAAGAGATGATAACTGCGTGCAGTTTACCAGTTGTTGTGAAGGTTTTTGCTAGATCGTTCATGCAGGCCGGTGTAAGTTTCGCTTCACCAGGTGGATGGTTGTGAAAGAGTGCGTTTAATTGCCATAGGAAAATACAATGTTTGGTACCACAGAATTTCATGTACATCTTGGTACAGCTGTCTCGTGTGCATCTTGGTATAGCTGTCTCGTGTGCATCTTGGTATAGCTGTCTCGCGTGCATCTTGGTACAGCTGTCTCGCGTGCATCTTGGTACACCTATCTCGTGTGTATCTTGGTACAGTTGTTTCGTGTGCATCTTGGTACAGCTGTCTCGTGTGCATCTTGGTACAGCTGTCTCGTGTGCATCTTGGTACAGCTGTCTCGTGTGCATCTTGGTACAGCTGTCTCGTGTGCATCTTGGTACAGCTGTCTCGTGTGCATCTTGGTATAGCTATCTCGTGTGCATCTTGGTACAGTTGTCTCGTGTGCATCTTGGTACAGCTATTGATTATCTAACATAGAGAAGATGGACTACAAACAATTTCTAATCGTCGTTTACAGGCAATATCGAGGATCTTCATCTCTCGGTCACTGACTATAACAGATCTCCATTTCAAGTTAAAAGTCTTGTAACTGGAGTGGTACATTTTCTACTATCAAGAAACATTTACTGCAGTTTAGATTACACAGGGATGAAATTACAGCAAGAAACAACGATACTACAGTTGCGATATTGGCATGATCATTGATATAATATTGTGTATCTGAGGAATTCAGCCTCTAGTTATTCCATTCTGATGTTAAAATTCATATATTTCAATGATATGACAAAAATTACAGTCAAGAATGTATTCGAACCCGTATATATCCCCCAACAACAGTGTGGAAGGCAATTAAATATGAATATAGATCTATTTTAGTATGGCTGAGCTGCAATATTATTAGTTTTTCATTGCGTTCCAGAAAATTTACTGCCAATAGCTCTTCTTCACTTACAGTGAATCGCATGTCATATTTCAGCACGATAACGATAGACCTCATACAGCACAATTTACTAGCAGCCACTTTTATAGAAAACTTAATGAAAAACAATATGTATAGCCGCGGGAAAAAAACGCCCCACCCTCTGTTAATC
The DNA here is from genome assembly GCA_951213105.1 of Amaurobius ferox. Taxonomy (NCBI): domain Eukaryota; kingdom Metazoa; phylum Arthropoda; class Arachnida; order Araneae; family Amaurobiidae; genus Amaurobius; species Amaurobius ferox. The sequence goes on along the minus strand of OX578150.1, from coordinate 128,507,306 downwards.
GAGTATCGTTCATCGTAGAGAAAATTGAATGATACCATTCGATTAGGAATAACATCCTCTACAAATTAATGTGCGTAAAATTTGCATAAGGGGCCGTCTTCATATCTAAACGTGCACAACTTTGAAATTTTCAATGACACCACCCAATTTTGACGTCACCCACAAGTTCTAGACTCCAAAATTAGTCCAAATTCAAATTTTCACGACGTTTCTATCTTTATATCCGAAGATATTCAATATTCCGGAATGTGCAATTTTCGGGGATCAGCTCCATATTGAAAACCGCAATTTGAAAGGCGATGTTTCGTTGATTGACCACAACACTGTTGTAAATTATTGAATTATCCTCTTGACATTCAGCATTATGGCTTACCTCACAACCAAAGGGTCGCAGATTCGATTCCTGCATGAGAGGGCGAGCATTTTCATGGCTGGGTGTTGTGTTGTGTGTGTATGTGTGTGTTTCTCAGGCAGTGGGCCTGTAATGGGTAGGATTATGTGAGCCTCAAATAGGGCACGATTATTAGGGGTAAAAAGTCGTACTGGGTACGTTGCTAAAAACTAATGGGGTCAATAAAAGGAATAAGAAATAAAGAAGAACAAAAAGTTTATTTTCAAATGTCATTTTATAATGCTGTTTCAAAATCAATTTATGAGACTAACAAATATCTGCAGATGACGCGACAAAACAACTCCGTTGGAACATGGTGACGAATTTAAAAGTATCAATCCGTCATTATCAATCATCGTTTGAAGTCTTGTTGGTGTTTAGTATCACATAATTTTATAATTTGTTATTGTTTTATATAAATATTTTTTATTATAAATTATTACATTTTGTGGGCGATTTCAACTCGCAGTAGCGCGGAAACTATTAATCGGCAGTAACATAAGTAGATCCTATTTATAACAATACAAGTTTGCACCCTTCAATACAGTAGCAGAATTACGTTGATTAGGTTCCATCTATACAACACTGTTTATACAAAGTTTTCATTAAAACTGGGTAAAAATAAATGCCCGTTTTCTTAAATAAAGATTAACTTACAATTAATATAACTTTTTCAAATTAGGCATTTTTTAAACTAATATACGACCCCTAAAGTCATCGTGATGCTGAATATTTAAACATTTCGAAAGAACTAGTGGGAGGAAATACCTGGAATTTTATATAAACATATAAAAACTCTTTGTGAATAGATTTTTATCAAAACGTGTCTAGGTTTGTATTCATATTTTTTCGATTATTGATTTCATAATTAATATTTCATACAAACAATTTATTTTACAAAAATAAAAATCACGTAAATATGTTTGGATTGTTTAGCAGTAACGTCATACAAATAATCAGCGTGAGCAGATAATTATTACAGAAGATATGAATGGAAGTCTTGGAAACTAATTTAACATTAGGAGCTCAAAACTTTACATACTCACAACTCAGAAACGCTTCACCCAAATGACTTCAAATTTGGTATCACAGGTTGAATTTTGCTATAGTTTCGAACTATGTTGTCAAACTTGGGTGTTGCCATTTAAAATTTCAAAGTTTGTGCGCGTTTAGATATGAAGACGGCCTCTTATGCAAATTTTACGCACATTAATTGTTAGAGGATGTTATTCCTAATCGAATGGTATCATTCAATTTTATCTACGATGAACACGATGCTCGATTAACAGAGGGTGGGGCGTTTTTTTTCTCCGCGGCTGTACATCTCTAGTGGAGTACTAAATATATACTTATCACATAATAAGATTACAACACTTAATGAGACAGCTGTAACACCAGTGCGTCGCGATAAATAAGAACGAGCTTTTGGCAAATGTTAATAATGATGGTAAGCATTTAAAAATCCACATACATTTATTTAACTCAATACCTCGTCGTATAAAGTAGTTCATACAAGCGAGGGGTGAACACACTCTGTATGAGAATACCTTTGAAATTAATTAATATTTTCCATATTTCAACAATTTCTTTTAAAGATAAAGTAATAGTGTTTTATATATAACAGTCTTCAGATTAGTCCGACTAATGCTCAACTGATGCTTTCTTTGTGTTGGAACTGCTTAAGAATAAAAATAAAATGTGCTCTCTCATTTGAAAATCACATTTTCCCTTTTATAACAAAAAAAAAGTTTCTCTGATTAAATTTTTACCAGCAGTAGAATAGTTTATACCCACATAACAGTAAAATTGGGCTCAACATTCAAAATTTGTTTTCAAACCCATAAACATGGACATGCAGAAAAAAATAGAATAAATAAATAAAAATAGAAAAGGACAAAATCTCAACCAGCAAATAGAATGTTACGGACATGACCAATTCCAACAAACATTCGGAACAAAAATTTCAGAATTCAATTTTTTACATTATCCGAACACGTTTTGACCACTGCTGTCCAAAACTCTTCACGGAAAAAGAAACCGAAGTCGAGTGGAGATGTAGGGGGTAAAGTAGAAGTCACAAACAGACGACTCCGGAGAAAAATGTCGTCTGCTATTTAATGGGCAGCTCATTGTAAGAAACGTTATACGGGAAGTCATAACAATAACTTGGGGTGGTCGTAGCGTTGCCTTGACTACGATATCCCTAGCGACGGGGATTTTTTTTTCCTCTATTCGTTTTTTTTCATTCCCTCACGAAAGAAAAAGAGGCAGGCATCTGTTTCAAAGTTCTTTTTTCCCTCTTCTCTACCTCTCCTTTGTTTACTCCTTACGAGTTGAGTGCCTTTGGCGTCGTATAGATGAAGTTGTAGTTTTTTCTCCTTTGTATATATTTTTTCCTGAGGAAGGGGGTTAAACAGATAAGTTTATGGAAAGGTGTAGCTCCGCATAAGAGAACAGGGAGGGGTGGTGTTTAAAGAAGAGATTTGGCTCCAATAAGGGAACTAGCTTTCTTTCAATGCCGGCATTTTCTATTACTTTTTTCGCATAGAGTTAGGAATGAATCAATAGTATTTACGTAAAGGTCAGGAAGAATGGAGCTGTGTTACTCTATCGCGATATGAATACTGATTAAGATTACGAAAAAAAGAGCATCGATATTTTTCGTAGTGGTATCGATTGCAAAGAAAAGGGTAAAATTAAGTGTATGGTGAATACATAGGTCATGTGTATTTCTACATTATAAACTCCATGAAAAGAAATTAAGACACTGTTATATTCCCGTTTCTACTGGTAATTTTATTGCTTACACTCAGTGATCTCAAAAATATTCGTAAAGGAAAGCATTTATACTTCGGGAATGACTAATTTGAAATAAATATATTGTGGAGGTTATAACCAGCTATTGACAGCTATGTTTTTATACACCCATCATGACATTGGTTGTGTAATTTCCATTATTACGGAATTCATTTTGAATATTAATTGAGAATACATATTTTTTGCCGAAATTTGAAAAACCATGAATATAATTTTGTATTTTGATAATAGGAATTTGTTGGTTTAACTTTAAGCTCAAATCATTGGCTTAATATTGCACAATTTTAGTTTTTAATTATTCAATAGAGTTTAATAGATACACTATATAACTCGGCGAAGTTTTATAGTTTTTCTTTATAGTCAAGTTAGCTTTGCTGCAAGTATAGTTGTTATAACAGTATACATAAAATTGTGGCAGATAGTAAGTTTTTATGCTGCCATTGCAGGTTTCGACTATTTCACGGTGAAAAATACATAAAAAGTTCAAAATAGGTCCATAATTGCTATTATCTACAATGGGAAAGCAATCCTAGCTTTAGAAACTACCCTATAGGTGATTTCTGACAGTATGGGGATGCATAAGGTTTTGTAAAAGATTTTCTCTGTGCCGTTCTTCTGCAGCAGTTGAACTCTTAAAATTCCTAGACACAAGCGGACCCCGTCATATCAATATTATTAATTACTATACTATCCCCTAACAAAACATAATTACTATACGACTATACGATCATCTAGCAAAATGTATTTGTCCTGCGAATTATACCTAACTATATTTTGAATCAAAAATATAAATTAAGAATTCCGACAACATAACAATGATTACCAGAAATTAAATTAAATTTTCAAGGATATTTAATTATCGACAACTTGGCGACTATTCTCAGGTGACGATAAATGCGTCTGTCAATATTTCACTAAATTTGTCGCCAAACTTGGAGAACACAAAATACACATAATTATTGACTGCTATTATTGCATATTTTGTGACCGATGACGTCAAACTAGGGCATATTCATGGCTTCATACTTGGAAGTGCATAATGCTCAAAGCATAGTGAAGTTATGTACAGCGGTCTTTGGACATTTATGCAATTTTTTTTAACAAAAGTAGGATTTTATTTCCCTTAAAACGTATCGAGAAAATACTCATATCTGCATACCCTCTCTAGGGGAGGCCCGGTCGGATTTTGGCTCTGCAACTGTAATACGCTTCATCTAAGGGGGACATATATTCTGTGTCTGTGAGCTTTGTGGAGATCCATTATTTCCATTCCCGGAGTGGTGGATTCCCATCTTTTCTGCATAATTGGGCTCTATTAGGTGACAGCGTGGTTCGTATTTTGCAACCTGTGTTTAAAACCGTCGGAGAATGGGGGTTACGACTTGGCAAGGGATTTTCGGACCCTACCCGGTGAATACTTCAATTGATCGTTTCCTATGACTAAGGCCCTGCTAGAAAAGATATTTTGATCGCTAGGACCCCCTCCCCCCTTAATCTGACGCAAAGCCTCATGCAACACCTGGGGGAAATTCTCTTCTAACCTGTTCATATCTGTATGGCATTTCGTATAAACGGAAGGAACCTATATTGTAGAATATAAGAACTATCTTTCTGTGCATTCGCTAGATTCAGGTCGGGTTTATAACATGACTATAGTGAAAAGAACAAAATGAAAGTTAAGATAGGATACTTACTCTACCAAATTGTTGGAAGTAGTTTTTCACGTCTTCTAAAGTAGTGGGGGCAGAGAGTCCACCGACGAACACTTTCTTGGTCCTCGTCACCATCTTTAAAAAAATATAAACATAAGAAATTGGAATTTCATACGTACAAAAAAATAAACAAACAAATGATAAAATTGATAAAACCACTCTCACAAAGGGGATGTGGCTCACCATTATTGGCTAATCTATATTTATACTTCTATGAAAAAAAAACTATAACTACGCTTTGTATAATATGCTCATTTATGGATATTTAGATTATATATTATGAGTTTTCTATAATAATAATCCTATTGTATTCAACTTTTATTCTAATAATTTACAATTAAATGCTAGTAATAATGATTCCAATGTTGCAGATTTTTTAGATTTAAATTTAGATATACAAAATTATAATCTAGCTATAAACTTATACGAAAAAAGACTAGATTTTAATTTAAATACGTCTAAAATTCAACATTTTAAATCTTGTCTGCATATATCAATGTTTAGAAATATTATATCAAACCAGGTTCTTAGAATATATAAAATTTGTGATGATAATTATAAATTAGCACATTTTATAGAATTAATAAATACTGCAACTGATAATGCATATCCTCACAAATTTGTCATTAATATGATGAACTCAGTTTATCAAATACCACTCGATATCGTTCAAGACTATATTATCAACTGTAGCGGCTACTAATTTAAAAAATCTGATGTGGGCAGCACATGACTTTCCCTGCAGACTTATATTAACGTTCTCTTTATTTGAATTAAATTTATTTCACTTTTAATTCAATTTTCGTTCTCATTCGGTAACCGGGCCAATTTTCAAAGGTGGCGTAGAGAAAACACGGAAAACTAAAATATCTCGAGAACGGCTAGTCCTAGTGTAATGAGGTTAGTCTTGTTATTTTTGTCGTTAAAAATTACGTATTAAACGAGCATTTAATGGATATATTTGAGTATATCTAGTTCTTTAGTTTAGATTTTGACGATTTTTGCGGGCCATTTTGCAAAAAAAGGCAGGTTATTTTTTTTTTAATCGTACCAAAATCTAATCAGCACCAGGATGACCCAGAAGTGACTCATCTACCGAATTTTGGGAAATTAGGTCCAGTAGTTTTTCAGTTAGAGTGGATACAAGCTTTTGCGGGCCATTTCGCAAAAAAAAGGCGGGTTCTTTTATTCCAAATCGTACCCAAAACTAATCAGCACCAGACTCGTTCACAAGTGACTTACCTACCAAATTTTGTGAAATTCGGTCCATTAGTTTTTTAGTTAGAGTGGATACAAAATCTGCACAGACAGACAGACACACACACAGACGTCACGCTAAAAATGGTTTTTTCGTATTCTAGAGGTCTTGAAACGTGTAGATCCGTCGAAAACTTGAGTTGCGATTTTCGACATGATTCCAATACTTTCCCTATACATTACCATGTATTGCAGGGAAAGTAAAAATCTGATGTGGGCAGCACATGACTTTCCCTGCAGACTTATATTAATGTTCTCTATATTTTAATTAAATTTATTTCACTTTTAATTCAATTTCCGTTCTCATTCGGTAACCGGGCTTATTTTCAAAGGTGGCGTAGGGAAAGTACGAAAAACTAAAATATCTCGAGAACGGCTAGTCCTAGTGTAATGGGGTTGGTCTTATTCTTTTCGTCGTTAAAAATTACGTATTAAATCAGCATTTAATGGATATATTTGAGTATACCCAGTATTTTATTTTAGATTTTGGCAATTTTTGCGGGCCATTTTGCAAAAAAAGGCAGGTTATTTTTTTCTGAATCGTACCAAAATCTAATCAGCACCAGGGTGACCTATACGTGACTCATCTACCGAATTTTGTGAAATTCGGTCCATTAGTTTTTCAGCTACAGTGGATACAAGCTTTTGCGGGCCATTTCACAAAAGAGGCGGGTTCTTTTATTCCGATTTGTACCCCAAACTAATCAGCACCAGCCCCGCCCACAAGTGACTTACCTACAAAATTTTGTGAAATTCGGTCCATTAGTTTTTAAGTTAGAGTGGATACAAAATCTGCACAGACAGACAGACAGACACACAGACATACACACAGACATCACGCTAAAAATGGTTTTTTCGTATTCTAGAGGTCTCGAAACGTGTAGATCCGTCGAAAACTCGAGTTGCGATTTTCGACATGATTCCAATACTTTCCCTATATTGGAATCATACTTTCCCTTATCATGTATTGCAGGGAAAGTAAAAAACCCACTAATTATGTGATTATATAAAAATGAATAGTAATAAAATAACAATAAAAATGAAAAAATGAAAAATTAGAAAATACAGTTCATAAATATCTAATATTTTTGAAAATTATTTTCGCTAAAAATATGCAACTGTGGTCAGTTTGTAGCAACGACTCAAAGTCCCCTTTTAAATGGTGTTAGTGGCATACTCTTATTCATTTCTCCTGTGCCTCCTATTTGTGAAGGACTTTTCTTAGAACCTTGTATACACAATAACAAATACATTCTGAAAACATAACACTCCATAAAAAATAAAGACACGAAAATTAATGGACACTAAAATTAAACAAACCTCAAGAAAACAGCAAAAATTCTCGACTTAATAACTCATTCAAGAAATAGCAGAAAATTAATCAAAGCGAATGCAAAGTGTCTAAACATAATCTAAACGACCGTTTATAGCTTTATTCAATCATTCTCATTATAAATCAAAAGAGAAAAACTCCAAAATTCACTCTATTTTCTCTCCACCTCGAAAGGAATAAAAAAAAATTCTTTTGTCTTTCCGAAAAAAAAAAAGCCTTTTCCGCTGAAAGAAGGAAAAGGGGAAAAAAAAGTTCTCATTAAAAAATCCCTTTTGTTCACTTATTTTCCCTATGAAGCAACAAACCGGATACGAAAACGCTTAACAAAGGCGCTTATAATTAATGATATGAGGTTTTAGTTTCTGAAAACTTCATCGCAACACTTTCATAATTTACTCCTCTGAGTCCTTTGAAATCGGGTGTTCGAAGTATGTTAAACTATTTTTAATTTTATGGGTTTTAAAGCGAATTTATAGGCACTTGATGGCAAAAGTAAACGCAACTCAATCAATGAAATCACTTTTCAAAATTTGAAAAAAGCAAAATAAATATTATAATTTTGCGCAAGAAATTTTTCATACCCCGCATTTGAAGTCATCACGAACCAATTTCGAGATGTTTTAATATTGTTTACGCTAAAAAAATACGAACGATCTATATTCTTGTATATTTGTAAATTATTTTGTATATCTAAATAAATGAAATTGAAAATATATGTGTGTGTGTGTGTGTGTGTGAGAGAGAGAGAGGGTGTGTCTGTGTATGTGAGTGCGTGTGTGTCATCATCACGTGAGGACGGCTGTACCGAATGCATGAAATTGCCTGGATATCCTTGGAATAACCCCATTTAAAATAGAGTCCATGTTTTGTGATTCTAGAACCCGGAGTTGTCGAGATAATAATAAAAAACGTATAATTAAATCTTTCATAGAAATAGCATTATGCAGACGATATATCTCCCCCAAATTTAATCGAAGAAAATTGCATCGTATTACTTAGCAAAGGTGATTAAATCAAATTTGTTTATACGGCAGACGATTTTTATTATTTTCTTTCGATTTAAGTAATAAAGAAATGGATATAAGTTTTATAAATGAACGCTATTGCGTTTTTGGCTGGATTACATCTATCCCGGTTTTAAGATTACGAAATATATTGATATTTTCATTTCTCTTATAATCTGTTTTATTTTGGCAAATAATTTTTAAACTCATTGTGTTTAGCCAATTGTTGAAACAGAATAAAACTAGTACGGGTATATATATATATATATATATATATATATATATATATATATATTAATAATTTCAAATACACCACGTAATCATTTTACACATGCATTATTTATCTTTGATTGGATAACTCAATTTTGAGAATTCACCCATTCTTAACCTCCTAACTTACCACTTGGCCTGAGTCTAATACTGTTTACTATTTTCGAATGACTGTTTTCCACTTTTCCTGAGTCCTATACTGATTACTATTTTTGAAAGTCTCCATACATATTATGTATCGTTCAAATGTATTCATTCCGGTGCCCACTCGCATTGACGAAGTGAGATGAAATGCTCAGTCGCTTGTTCAACTTACACGCGGTAGCAATGCTTGTGAGTTCATATTTCTGTTCGAGGAAGCATTATTTTTTTGATTTGTAATTCAATTGATTTATTTTTCTTCTTCCACTAGCCAGTAGACAGTTCCAATGGTGTCTATAGTTAAATACTATCGCCATTGTCAGAAACTGGCTATTCTATCGGTTTTAATTCGAATTGTATGGCTGTCCTGATGAGAATGCAGTTTCGAACTAACCGCCATTTTTGTGTAGTTTCAATTGATTGTTCTCTATGTCTTAATCTTTTATCTTGAGCTAATTATTATTGCCTTTTCTCATATTTGCCGTGTTTTATTTTTATTTTTATTTATATTTATATACTTTTACTTGTGAATTTTGTATCCTAATATTCTTCTCATCCCCCTTTACCATTGTAGTGATATGTTACCTAATATATCTTTATCCTTAGTCTTGGTCTATAGTTACTCATTTGTAACAGATATGCTAGTGATGGGTTTTTTTGTACATACAGTAGTTTATGCGCAATTTTCGATTAAAATATTTCAATTTTTATTTATATATATATATATCTTCTAATACCATTTTAGCTCTTTCATTTTGGTACATTCATTTTGATTCAATTTCATAATTTTTGTAAATTTGTTTACAAACGGATATTAAGATGTTTTATTCTTCAGATCTGTCTGTGAAGATAATTTGTGTAGCGAGAACAGAGATCGTTACACTTCATTTTAGAAGAATTAAATTAAGAATTTTTCATAGAATGTTGTGAATAATAATGTCATTTAGAATTTGCGTGATTCCGGCTGCGCGGGGTAACATTTTACAATTTTATATAAATATATCAGCATTATATTAAAATTATCTACAGTGAATATTCATTACAAAATAATACCGACTGTCCGAAAAAAAAAAAAAAAATGCGTGACATATGCGGCTAGCATCCTTTAAGTTGGAAGGCCCTGCTTCAGACTATTATCGCCTGCGTATATCGTAATACGTGCAATGGTTTTCGAACAATGATGACTGAATAAAACGTTTGCTTCAGCAACCAGAAATCGGCTCCAATGCCTGTAAAGCTTGTTTTGCCGCTGCGGTTGTTTGCCTGCTGGAAAACTGCGAAATATGGTGTCAAAAAAGGATTGCGTTTAAAGATTTGAAATATTAATTGCTAGGGCTATGACTACCATGATGTTGCTAATCATATATTTATCATTTATCAAGATTAAAATACACTCAAGTTAATATGAATGAGTTTTGAACAAAACTAAGCCCAATCAAGCGTTTTGTTTGGATATCAATAAGTAAAATACACTTTTTGCGAAGGATATGGAAAACTAGAACAACGTAAATAAGCCCAAATATAACAATAATGCAGCATACAGCTAGCTGTTTCGAGGATACGCTGGATCTACTTCTTCAGTGCAAGGGAAACTCTCTTCTATTTTAATTTCCTTAAATAAACGCATTATACAGGGGTTCCTAAAAAAAAGTCCTTACGCATTCCAATAACTTAATAACTTTGTAAGGAAAGGTCCACCAGTGTAAACGCTAGGTCCATATATAGTAAAGTGACCCTGCCTAATCGAATAGACGTGATTACAGCGTCCCTAGCGAAGAATTAAGGAAGTTAGGTTAACGAACTCGGCTGCAAAACGAGATAAAAGAAATAAACAAATTACACTTGTAGAGCATTATCTATCGAGTAGAAATCGATACAAGAAACGCATAAAACGCGTATATGGAAGGCAATAAATATATGTCGTATTTCGCTGATACAATGAGTAGCACGCCATTAGGAGTCGTGACAAACACGTCAAATATGATAACCCGTTCTGCATGTGCTGTCTTTTACCTCACAGATGGGTACTACGTTACTGACATTATTTAAATATGTTCGTAAATCATTCGGCAGCGTTTAACAGCTTCGCAGCGTGGCTGCGCATTTAGCAATCGATATGGTATGACTAGTATTTATTACCTTCCGTTATACGTAATTTGTTCGTCCGCAATTTTGATTCTCTCTCATTAAACAATGCTCTACAGCGTTGTAATTGGCTTCTATCGCCTATTTCATTTCCTTGCCGAGTTCGTTATCATAACTTCTTAAAATCTTTGCTAGGGGGCGCTGAAATCCCTTTTATTAATCGGACATGATCACTTTTATATATATAGAACATACGTGTACATTCATGGACTTTCCTTACAAAGTTATTGGGGTACTGGGAACCGGGTATATAAAGAAGCAATATTGTGACATCATAAATCCAATTATTAAACATTGATGAATCAACACGTTTTGTGTATCCATGAATACGAATCAACCATATATTTAATGACGTGAGTCTGTGGATACAGTACCTCTCAAACAAACATAATATAAATGTGATTAGAGTAGTGTAATGGGAGATTGTCTATTAATTTTTGAATAAAAAAATGTTTTCATTTTGATTTTTTTTCATTTTCTTTTTCTTTTTTTACTTTCCTAATATACATAATGTATAATGAAAGTATTGTGACGGAGTCGAAAATTCGAATTCGAGTTTTCGATGGGAGAGCATGTTTCAAGTATCCCTGATCACGAATCGAATATTTTTGAGGTGATGTCTGTGTGTGTGGCAGTGAATCTGTGGAGACGATATCTAACGAACGAATGAGGCGATTCAAATGAAATTTGGTACAAAAACCACAATTCGGGAATGCTGGAAGCCTATTGTTTTAAAACGCAACCGAATGTTCAGAATCCCCTTAAATTTTTGAGTGAAATTTTTAAAAAATCATCAAAAAATCAAAACCTTTAATAAAGTTACGCAAATAGACATTTCTTATGCAATTCTTCCTTAGTAAACGATTGACCTGAACTTTAGAACGCTACCATGAACCGTTCTCGAGATATTGCACATTTTTCAAATAAATTTATCAAAAAATCCCATAAATTAAAAAAAAAATATTAACTGCTAAGAAACACGTTCATTTTTCATATGCAATATTATGCGGTAAATTGGGTGGCATCCTTCTCATGGATCTAACTCGTTCCATTCACGAGAAAAGATACTCTGAGTAATACTTTTGTATTTGAACGCCAATAGCCATTTATCTGCTGTAAGAATAACTTATTTGTCCGTCCATAACGCTTGGCGAGATTTTGACGAAGAATTTGCGGAATGTCGCCAACTTGGCGACTTTTTGAAATGTTGCCAAATTAACGAAAATCCCGCCAAATGGATAAAAATGACGCTAAATCAATTAAAATGACGACTAATTCAAGAAAATTCAAAATCTTGGAAATAATATAAGTATCTACTATAAGAAAAACAACTTTTTTTAACTGTAAAAGTAATAAATCCATTGCACTATATAAAACGAACTAGAAGACCAGAAATTCTAACGTATCAACAGAAAAGAATGGTTGTAAAAAGAGTTTGCGAGAAAAAGAAACTGCAAATGAAGTAAGTAGAAATTTGGATTTACCATGTTCCACACGAACAGTTCAAAATATTTTGAATAAACATCCGAATATTTGGTATGGAAAGTTAATGTCACGTCCGCCTCTTAAAAAGGAACATAAGGTAAGAAGATAGGAGTTTTAAAAAAAATACATTTCTCTCGGCCCAAAATGGATTGATGTAATCTTTTCGGACGAAAAGAAGTTCAATCTTGCTGGGCCAGATGGTTTTCGTTATTTTTGGTATAATCTCCGTACAACCAAAGACGCTTTTTCCAAACGTCAATACGGTGGAGGCACTCTATTTGGAGCGCTTTTGCAGCAAACGGCACCGTGTCTACCGTCTTTATCAACTACAAAATGAACTCTGACAAATATGTTGATATGTTAGGCGAACATTTGTTACCTGAGGCCCCACTAATTACTTCAGGAGACTATATTTTTCAACAGGATAACGCTTCCATACACGTTTCTAAGAGTGCAAAACTCTAGTTTGAAGTTAATTCAGTAAATTTACTTGATTGACCGGCGAGGAGTCCCGATCTCAATCCAATAGAAAATTTATGGGGCCTTCTAGCCCGAGAAGTTTATAAAAATGCACACAATATCAGTGTAAACAGAATCTTGTGTTAGCCATCAAACAAGCTTGAAATAACATTTCCATAAACACCACTTTAAAAGAACTTTCAGCATAGATGACCTTTCAACTTATTAAAGTAATTGAAAAGAAAAGGTTGTTTTCTTGATTATTAAGAGAAATATTAAGTATATAATTTAGAAATGTCCTTATACTTTTTTCTATATTTTCATTAGTGATAATCTTTATACGATCAACTTTTGTAAAATTCATATTTGTTGTTTTATGTGTTGTAAATGTTATTGTATAATTTCATATTAGAGATCAGAAATATCAAAATTTCATTTTGATAAAGTGAAAATAAAGTATATTTTCATTCAATTATATGTTGTCCTCATACGTTTTTCGAGCACTGTATTAGACACTGAGTGTGAGCCTACAGATACTGTCGATGAAGAGGAGAATATTGAGAATAGAGGGCGAAAAAGAATGAGATTGCTCTCAAGTTCTGAAGATGAGAATGAAAAAATGAGTAGTCTATTTTGATTGATGGCACTGTTTGGGAAGAAATGCAGATAGGTGCTACATCTGGGAGAGCAGCACTTCATAACATTTCCAGGGAAGAATCAGGTCCTGCGGGATATGCAAAACGTAATATTATGAAGGGTAAAGTGAAGACTGCATTTTCGTTGATAATTGACCACCGTATTATGAAACATATAAGAACATGCACCATAGAAGAAGCAAATCGAGTTTTAGGAACTGAATGGAGTCTATTACCTTAAAATTACTTTGTGTTTAATATTTCCTTACTAAAATCAGTATTACCTGCATTCAATCCATAAAAATAATGTTTTTATCTAAAAATCGGTCATTTGACGGTTACGGTAGTGTCTAACAGGTATATATTGAGTGTCTAATAGGTATATATTGAGTCTAATAGGTATATATTGAGTGTCTCTTAGGTATATATTGCGTGTCGGTACGTTTAGTATTAAACAGCTAGAAATAAATGCCCAGATCTAGGAATTAAGTATTAGATTTAGGAATTAAATATTAATGCATCTATGTTAAGAAGTTCTTGGGACAGTGGGTACACACTTCCCCATCCGCATGAAAAATTCATACATTAAAGTATATAGGGAGTAGAAAAATATTAAAAATATAGTAAAAAAAGAAAATCAAGAAGTTGTTCCAATATTTTGATCAGCGCACATGAAGGATAATTTTTCAATAAAAGATATAACAGTCCATCAAAATTATTTGAAGTAAAGAAAAAAAAACTTTCAATAAAGAATTGCTATTTTTAATTTGTCACATAAATTGTCAATAGCTGAAGTCGTATTTTAAATATTTTCTTCCTCTGGTCTTGTTTTATAGAATATTAGTAATTTAAAAAATTAAGAATTTTCGTTTAATAATAGTCAAAAATAAAGTCGCCAGTGATAGACAGAAGATTAAACCATATATATATATTTTATTTCCTTTTGTTTTGTTCGAATTGTCTATTTTTCTTATTTTAATAATTTAAAGAATTTATGTAATTAATGTCTATCGGCTTATGGTGTGGTCATGGTCCTTTAACGTAGAAATCTGTAGAGAAATTGGCATATAGGAGGCCGAAATAAGAAGTACTAGGCAATTTAAATTCTATACAAAGAACGATTGTTCAAAAATTAAATTCTAATAATGTTTCATATCTTACATATTAAAATAAGGTGTGCGTATGTGTGTGTGTGTGCATGTATCTGTCGTCTGCAGCGGAAATTCGATACACAGGTATTTCCTGCCATCGGACGATACAGCTCGACGAAATTTTTTAAAAATTTGAATTAGTTTTTCAGTAGTTTTACGTTGAAGTCTGATTTTAAGCGATTTTCAGTTGTTTTATGTTGAAGCCGGATTTTGAGCAATTTTCACACAAATCGGTTCCTCAGCAATCGAATATTATCACAGAGTTTCTATCTTGACATCATCGGAAAGAAAAAAAAGAAAGAGCGTTATTTTCTAACAGCTTTTGAACTGAATCGGTAGAATAATTTCTTTATATTTATTTATTTATTTTTAAATACACCGAAATATGTATGTTTTATTCTTTATTTTCTTATTTCGCTACATTCAAAAATGGGAGATTAACACATTTCTATAGTTTTGTAAAAAAATATATGGGTGTTCGCATTTTAATAAAAAAACATGTTTCTTTATTTCTATCTATTAAAAGCATAAAAATAGAGATTTTCGATTCCGCTGTCGTAGGACATCCTTCTTCAGTCTGCAGGTTCATATGAACTGGGCGTTGCAACTGACGTCACAACCTGTTCGTTGCTACAGGAAGCAGTGACGTATTTATCGTAAAGACGATGTTGGGACAATTAAAATAACAAAACAAGGCGGGGAGCAACTACGCCTTTTAAAAAACTGAATGAATGAATTCAATTGATCCCTGCTTTAATTTCCGAGCAACGGCGGCTACATTTTCTAGTACAAAATAATTCGCGCATACCTGATACTCCCAAACCATATTTTGCCATTCTGTTCCTAATATTTCCCCTATAACAAATATTCTAACAATTGTTCTAAAAAAGCAAAACTCACGTCAAGCCGTCACATTATAATTAGCTCAGCACTCCCCCCCCCCCACACACACACACACACTTCCGTCTCTGAAAGACAAAAAATGAAATTTTTCATTGCCTAACATGTGTGATGATAATCTAATCTTTTCAACACGCGATAATCAAATTATTCTAAGTTTTGTCGACCGACATGGCGGGAAATTTAGAAGCACGTATATATGTATCTAAACAAAGAAGCTTTTACTGATACTCTGTTGCTATAAATAAGGCACAATACGAATTCGTAGAAAGCGTACTGTAACTAATGTTGTATATTCAACCCTCCTATAACGCGACTCATTCATACCGCGTTATATGGAAACCGCTTTACAAGAAACTCAGATTGATGCAAATCAAATTCATTCGCACCGTGCTATATGGAAACCGTATACCGTGTTGTATGGAAACCGCGTTATAACTCCCAGTACAAAACAGAACAATTCGTGCCGCGTTAAGCGAAACTCAGAACATATAAATCAGGCTGATTCGTTCTACGCTATATAAAACTGCATTTTTAGAGCACCATATGCTGTGATGAATATGGCAGTTCAGCAGAGCTATTGGATAAAAAAAGTCACGTGAGTACGGTACAGCCAATAATATCGTCGAGCTGCCACAGCAGTGCTGTGAATTTTTGCATTTATAGGAGATTTCCCTGATAACTGAAATTGAGAAATAGTGATGTAGGTGGATAAAAAAACAGGAGAATTACCCATTAATTTCAACCGTAAAAGTGTAATACAAAGATTCATGCTACTATAGGGAGGCTGTTTAAGCTAATTGAGTTGCATTATAGAGAAACCGCTTTAGAAGACTACCACATTATATGGAGGCCGCATTTTTTGAATACCGAGTTATGGGAGGGCTGTCGCAATTTTTGCTCCGCGTTATATGGAAACCGCGTTATGAGAGTGCCCCTTTATAGGTGGGTTTATTGTACACTTCTGAGGGTAAAAAAACATATGCAGTAAAACTTCATAGACGTAGTTAGAATTATGGAAAGATTATAATCATAGGTATTGTTCCCACATTGGGTATCCACCAATTTTCAATGATAGGCCAATGGTAGGTCATCTGTATAGACACGATACTAAATTTTAATACGGGCTACATTCATTCTCTACTACATGATCCCCGGAAAAGCTTTTATGGAAACTAGGTTGAATTTATACCATCAAATGTGTTATTTATTTCTTTCAATATGAAAATGAGCAAGACTGACTATTGCGTGGTGACTTTGACTATTGAAAGTTTTTAATTACTGGTCATACCAGAATAAGACTTTGACTATTGCGCGTTAAGCGAAACTCAGAACATATAAATCAGGCTGATTCGTTCTACGCTATATAAAACTGCATTTTTTAGAGCACCATATGCTGTGATGAATATGGCAGTTCGGCAGAGCTATTGAATAAAGAAAGTCACGTGAGCACGGTACAGCCAATAATATCGTCGAGCTGCCACAGCAATGCTGTTGTTGTTGAAACCCAGACCGTCCGACCTACCAGAAAGGTGTAAGGTAACTGTTTGGACGGTCGGGAAGTGCCACCCAATTTAGACCGGAACCCAGTGGGGGAGGCATCCACAGGGACCGTACCCTCCTTCCCCTACCACCAACCTCTCGGAAGGACTTTCGGACCCACATGTTTAACGTGATCGTACTCCGCATGAACACGGCGGCAGTTTTGGCAGTGGCTGGAATCGAACCCGGGCCTACCGAGTGCAACTCCAGCGCGCTAACCAATGGGCTACCGCGCCCGCCACAGCAATGCTGTGAATTTTTGCATTTATATGAGATTTCCCCTAAACCTTCTGGTATGACCAGTAATTAAAAACTTGAAATATAAAGTTTGAGGTATTAAACTTGATAAATTGGTTTGTTAGATGGTTTAGGGTAATGCAAACTAATTGCGTTACGTTAAGGGATGTGCGTTCTGATAGGAAATCGTAATATTGAATGGGACGGGTGTATGACTCGCAAGTGTTTATGGATATTAAGAACGGCTGGGGAAGGGTGTACGACTCGAGTGTGCATATGGATATTAGAAACGAATGAGCGGAGTTTATGTCCACCGGTTCCTATTATTCCCCATGCATGGCTGCTGTGTTGTGTATTTGGTATGGCGCAATGTCGTATCACCATGAAATTTTATATGTAAATATACAATATAAAAATACTGGAACTAGATAGGACACAAATTATTTATATTATCTTGATGAAAAGCAGGCATATAAGAAATAGACGACAATTACTTTAAGAGCGTTTCTTCATCAAGCTAGTAACAGCGTGTACTTATACAAGTTTCCCTACTAAGTTCTTATATATCTCTTTAAATTTCGATTGAAGTGATCTAGAGTTGCAAAAGCAGGATCTACTAATAGGAATACGACTATGCTATACCGACTGAGAAAGTTTGCAGCGCCTCTAGCGATGGATTGAAGAAGTTCGAATATATATCTCGAAAATGAAGCAAGATAGGCGAAAACTATCAATTACAAAGTTGAAGAAAGTTTTCTGTTGAATAGGGAAATACATGAGGTTTGCATACAACATGCACACAGGCGATTAGAAATGATGTTAACGAAAATCGATAATTATTGAGTATCATTTCTCTGCCATTTTTATGCAACATTTATTTCTTACTGCAAAAAAGATAATTTTAAATAAATTAAAATGAACTTATTACCTGAATTATTATTTTTCCATGCGTATTTATCGCCATTTTCTACTGAAATACTTCAGTATAACTTATATAATTGTCGTTCTCTTTGACCTCATTCTTTAGTGTTTGTGTACATATTGTATGCAAACCACACGCATTTCTACACTCAATAGAGAACGAACTACAACTTTGCAATTGCAAAATTTCCCCTATCTTGCTTCGTTTTCGACATAGGAATTCTAACTTCTCTAATTTGCCGCTCGAGGCCGCTGCAAACTTTCCCAATCGATAACGCATAGTCGCTTATTCGTAGCTATTGCTTCTGCAGATCTAGAATACTTCAAATCGAAAGTTAATGGGTTGCAAGAGGACTTATGAGGGAACCCAGTAAAAAAATCAGATGCAACTACTATTTTTTGAACAGTGCACACTACATTTGACCTGACAAAAAGGGTTCATAGCGTCCTTGAAACAATAGTTTCTATCAAGGAAGTATAAAGAATGTTTATTCTCATAAGCAACAGTTTATACCCGTTGTGCTCGATAAAATAGTTTGCAACATGCTTGATTCGAAATCGATATATTCGAAATGTAATATTTTCAATGGATTATTTTTTGTGGACAAACGAGATAATTCCCAGAACAATGACGATAGTATAATCCAGTGGTGTTCAACTCGTCGGTCGTCATGGTTTATCAAGTCGATCTTTGGATAATTTTGTGGAAAATGAAGAGTTTCGTATTTAACAGGAACAAGAATTAAATATTATCTTTTTAAACCAATGAAGTTAAGTGTATTTATATTTTAATTAACTTTTCATATTAAGTGTTATAATTTACAGAAAGAATAATTAGATACCAAACCGAGACAAGGCGCATCATTACGACCTCTAACATACCAACTCAACCCCACATCGAAAATAGCAAGTCTGAATGTCAAGCAACGATCAATGTTAAGCAACGATGTGCTGAAGCACTTTATGCTATAACAAGATTATTTAAGAAATTAAAAATGTATTATATTAAATAAATTAATTTCATTAAATAACTGGTGGATATTTAAAGTAGAATTTTATATTTTCTGTAAAACTCCTCTGTAAGTGTAGCATTGCAATTAAAAGAAACAGCTCTCTCTCATTTTGAATTAACATTTAACTGCGGGTTCTAGAATACTTTCTAAAATAATTCCAAACAAAAATCTACAATTTTATATAAGATTATCATGATTTTTTTTTAGTTTAGAGGAGGAGGTTGAGACCTCCGCTTAAATACGCCTCTTATGATATAATATGACATGCTAGTTATAGATAGACATTGGTATTCAACTTAATTGCATATCAAAAATGGATTTCGATTCGATGGTCCAAAATTTGGACACCACTGATGTAATCAATGCGGAAGAGAGGGGTGGGGGGTCATTCCTCGACTGTTTATACGGGCGAATGATTGACAATCGAATGGCTACTAATTTGTCAACCATAAAAACATTAATGCTATGGGGGGATGATTGAACAACATTATGAAAGTAAAGGGTGTTAAAATGCCATACTTTAGCACAGACCAGTCAAATGCAGTATATGCATCCGTGTCTCGGACCTGAAGCCAGCCAACAATAAATTTCAATTTTTACTTTCCTTATATACATAATGTATAAGGAAAGTATTGTGACGGGGTCGAAAATTCGAATTCGAGTTTTCGATGGGAGAGCACGTTTCAACCATCCCTGATCACGAATTAAACATTTTTGAAGTGATATCTGTGTGTGTGTGTGTGTGTCAGTGAGCCTGTGGACACGATAACTGACGAACGAATGGACCGATTCGAACAAAATTTGGTACAAAAATCACAATCCGTAAACACTGGAAGCCTATTGTTTTTATACGCAATCGAATGTTCAGAACCCTCCTAAATTTTCGAATGAAATTTTGAAAAAATCGTCAAAAAATCAAAACCTCTAATAAAGTTACGCAAATAGACATTTCTTATGTAATTTTTCCTTAGAAAACGATTGACAAATTTCAGAACGCTAACATGAACCGTTCTCGAGATATTGCACATTTTTCAAAAAAATTATCAAAAAGTCATATAAAATAAAAAATATATATATTTCCTATTGAGAAACATGTTCACTTTCCATATGTAATACCATGCGATAAATTGGGTGACATCATTCTCGTGGATCTAGCTCGTTCTATTCATGAAAAAAGATATATTAAGTAATACTTCTGTAATTGAACGCCAATAGTCATTTATCTGCTGTAAGAATAACTTATTTCTTCGTCCATAACGCTTGGCGAGATTTTGGCGACGCATTTGGCGGAATGTCGCCAACTTGGCGACTTTTTGGAATGCTGCCAAATTAACGAAAATCTCGCCAAATGGATAAAATGACGCTAAATCAATGAAAATGACGACTAATTGTCGAAAATTCAATATCTTGGAAAGAATATTAGTATCTACTATAAGAAAAACCTATTTTTTTTTACTGTAAAAGTAGTAAATTCATTACATTATATAAAGAAAGTCATGTGTTGCCCACATCAGATTTTTTTTTTTTTTTAGACAAATTTCTTGCAATTGAAAGCTGATGAAAGGATATCAATTCTTGTGAACTTTGATTCTGGAAGAAGTGGGCTTAAAACACTTTGGAATATGAAGGAATGAGAAAATCAGAAGGTGTTCCACACATCTGAAATTTTTATTGAAAAACTTCATTAAGTCTTCTTGGTAGATTTTCTCGCATTTTGCGGACAGCCCCGACAGTTCTTTGTCCCACCCAGGATGTTGAACGCGTTCGAGAGGAAATTGAGTCTGTGTCGCCATGCCAACAATTGACAGTCCCTTCACCCCACCCATCTCCCTCCTTCGAACATTCGAACGACTGCATTGAGGCCTTCACCCACCCCCACTTAGAACGAAGGTGACGCAGAAGCTAAATTCTAGAAAAACAGCTACGAAAGTAAATAAAGAGTCCTGCCATTGCGATCGTCTGCGCACTGGCAGACGATTCCTCTTCATTTCATCTATTCACTTCATTTCGTGCACGCTGCAAACGATTTCCATTTCATTTCACTTTGTCTACGTTGCAAGTTTTTCCCCGAGCTCTTTTGTAATTCCGAATGGCAACAGGAAAGATGGGAAAAGTTTAATTAGCTGGATATAAAAGGCGATAAGTGAAAAGTTTCGACCGAGGACTTTTTTTTTTCTTGTTATTATCATTAAATTGTTCGCTCGAGTTTTTGAAGATATATTTTATTAAATTTTCCTGCGAAAAATAATGAATTTTGGGAGGGGGTCCAAAGTTAGAATCGAATACAGTGCACCAGAATGAAGTCACATTTTTCTAAGGTTCGATTGAAAAGAAAGGGATGAAAACTTTAATTTTAACAGTCTGTGACCTTCGATTCAATGAAGCGAATAGCACGAGAATTGACTACATTTTGATTTACATCATGTTTAAAAAAAAATTTAAAAAAAATCGCCCAGGATCAATTATTTAAGTTACTATGAAAATAAGTGGGGCTTTTAAACTATAAATAGAAATAAGATTTTGTGCAGAAACAGCTACAATACACCCCAGCAAAAAAAGAGTATTCCAACACTCATTAATTTGTTCGTAAAATCTGGACGCTCGCTAAATCTGTTTGATGCAGAAAAACTATTTATAATTTGAAGAATAGTAAGTAAGGACGTACTCGAAGGGGGAGAGGAGGGCGGGCCTACGAGGATCATGTCTTCCAGAGGCATATCAAAATAAAAGTGATGTAAAAAAATACTGTGATGGATACTAATCTATATATTTGCTAATGCTAATCCACAATTAATCTAAAATTCCAAAGACATACTCCCAAGAAGAAACTTCTGTTCTAACTAAGGATTCAAGAATCTAGGAACTTATAACTCGTGGTTTGTTTTTGGTATATTCCTTTCCTTAAGAACATAGTTCCTATTACTTTCCGCTTGTGCATATTCATGGAACTTTCCTTACAACTATTCTGGTGCTTAAGGACTTTCCCAGGAACCCTGCATAGATCAACTATACAAACCATACATTTTATACAAATATTCCTTTAACTGAGAACATAGTTCCTATCTCTCTTCGCTTGGTGTACATTCATGGAATTTAAATTACAATTATAGATGACTTTAAACAAATGATTGATTGCGTAAAAGGGAATGAGAAATCTTTGATTTGGGGATTTAACCTTTACATTCTCACAAAACTTTTTTTTCTTTTGAATTCGTGATTTACTTCGAGGAACGTCGGATTTTACATTAGATGATAACGGGGGGACACGCTAATGAGTTCGTATAACAGGTGTGTCTGAATATTACATGCCTTTAATTGCAGTCAAAAATAAAGCGATAGCCATCGAAGCATGGGGACCACAGCCCATGCTTAAAAGATCCAAAGAGAACTGTTGGACCAGGAGACAACGCCCAGCTTCATCGCATCGGAGCCCCAAAAGAAAAAGCCCCAAATGGGTCCCAGCTCAGCCCAGGACTATTTATAGCCGAGTACTTCAGTAATGATGCTTTAATTTCTTTGCAACAGATCGTTCGTGTAAAGGTAAGTTTTAAAACGATATTAAGGAAAAATCCATATTCGATTTTAGGTTTGCATTTTTAGAATACACTCCCATTGCAGATATCAGTATCCACCGACCGATTTCGTGCTTATTATGTGCGCAAGAGCATGGAATTGTCGACACCAGCAATGGCAGTCCACAGTGCAGATAGCGGGTATTCAAGACTGTCAAGTGCACATAAGCGCGAAACTGGTGCGTGGATGCTGATATCTGCGATGCGATTGCATTTCGAATTTTTGATAACACTCACTACAGGCAGGTTCTATGACTATGTGCATTTTTACTTTCCCTACATACACATAATCTTGTTGGGGAAGGTATTTTGCAAGGTTGGGTAGAAAATACCATGGGCGCCCATAGAACTATTTAGAAGGGGACAAATATTTTTGAGAAATTTAAATTTATTTTTATTGAATATATTTAGCTTGATGTCCACCTTTGTGACCTTGACCGTCCCGGGCGTCCATGGGAAATGCATTTAAAAATAAAATGTAAAAATATTAAATACTTTAGGAACAAATATTCGCAAAAAATACAAACACAAAATACTTACATTCCATAGAAAAGAAAATAGAAAATTACTTAAGGGCCCCAAAAGGAAATGCCGATTGTCAAATATATTATAACTTAAATAAGAACGTGACTTTAGGCAAAAAAACAATAATAAACTGGATGATAACGTAAAATGCTGCGCAAATACAGATAAGAAAGCATACGTACGTTTCAGAAATCATTGGATCTACCTTTTCAATACAACAAGGATGAACCCAGAACACCCAAATGAGAGCAAACATTAGCCGGTTAAACTGAAAAAGGTTAAACGACAGAACTCTATATAGCAGCGCCACCTAGTGTGACGTATGACGAGTAAAACGAGAGGGGTTTATTTTATTTCTTAATTTTATTACGCTAATTTTATGAAGTTTAGTTTTTGTATATCCGAAACTTGGAATCTGTGCCATAAAACTCAAAATAACTCTCTAGTTCAAGGACGTTCGAAATATACTTTTCAGCTAATACTTTTCAACATTACACAATGTATGTAAAGACAGTAATAAAATTAACAAAATAAAAACACCAACACGCCCGACCGATAATACGAGTAATAATAACAAAATTAACAAAATAAAAACCCCACCACGTCCTATCAATAATAATAAAATTAACAAAATAAAGACACCAACACGTTCGATCAATAATAATAATAGTAAAATTTCAAGTTGTAAAATGAACGCAGTGGAATTCTTTGAAATAATCTGCTGTTCCATCCTGAAATTTTCACTAAAATAATTCGGTGTTTATTCTTAAAATGAGCTTGATCTCTAAAAACAATTTGTTTTGTTTTTCCAAAAATAATTTTTCCACTCGAAAATGTTGCCCCCTTTGATGAATGAAAAAAAAAAAGTCTAGACCAACCCTAAAAATCTTTATTGGCGTAAAAATCTCTCTCTCCCTTTTATCTTCTTATAAAAACTCATTTTTGCGAACATCAAATTTTACGTCGGAGGATGAACAGGGGATATGTTAATGAGAGTTCGTTACAGGTGTGTCTGAATATTATATGCCTTTAATTGCAGTCAAAATTAAAATGATAGACGTCGAAGATCAGCCCTGATCGTAAGGAACTGTTGTACATGAAGTGGGGACAACGCCCTTTTGAAAAGCAGTGTTTCCGAAAAGAAAAATCCCTAAATGTCTTTGTCCCCTGACTATTTATAGTTCAACAGTTGAATAATGATGCTAATATGCTTTAGTTTTTCTCGCAATTGATAAAATTTGCGAGGGAGATTATCGTCAAAAAGTAGTAGAATAATCAAAAAACGGTAAAAAATGAACTGATGTGGTTTCCGGAAATCTCTTATATCTCGTAGAATATTCGTTATTTCGAAGTGCTTTTTGAACATTCGAAAAATCGCCAAATGTCGCTAAATTGGCGATAAATCGCCAAAACTGGCAAGCCTAGATTCATGTCATACGGAATGTTGCCTGTACGGGTGTTTCCTCAGTCTGGTTTTGAAAAGAGACCACCAGTGAGGAAGAACATTTTACACGTTCGTATTTAGGAAGTTTTTATATTAACGAGATATTATCAATAGAACTGTTTCCTAATTATCCAAATGTCGTTCATCTAAATTTCCGGAGCAAAATTGCAAGAATCGCGCTCTCAGTGCAGAGACCAGAATTCAGCTGGGGCGTTCAACCGATTATTGCATTGGCACCATAGAAATTTGTAGCACATAGCAATTAATGTTTTGATTGCCGTTATAGTCTATTCAATGGTGAAGAGTGCAAATTTTATGTATTTTATTTATTTTTCAACTGATTGTTATAATTTTTTATATAATAAATTTTATAATATGTTAAAGAAATGTAACACATTGTCATTTTATGTTGAAAAATTGTCCTTATCAAAATTGTTGCAGCTTTTGCTTATTGTATGCTGTGAGTAGAAATTTAACAGATAATCAGTATTTGTATTCTCCGTTTTAGCAATGCTCTGTTTATTTCATCGCAACTGAATATTGTTATAGTATTTTGTAAAAGTATCTGTCCGAGCGAGTGTTTTTGAATGTTTCTTAACTCGAAATATCTTCTAAATTATAAATGATAGATTTAAACTGCAAACAACAAAATATGCATTAGAAAATTTAGTTTCTAAATTTATATTTATAAAAGCTCTTATGGTTTTCAAGTCATTGCCTTGTCAATTTGAAGAGGATTTCAAATTTTCCGTATATATTTTCCGTAAACTGAAAAAGCTAGCTATGAACAATAAGCAGGAATTTATAGCTCTTTGAAAGCCCTACATGTGTATACACTACAGGGTGATTAAAAAAAGATGGGCTAAACTTTACGAGGTGGTAGTACACATCAAACCAAGTATTTTTCGTCCTAGTTTACCGGGTCGGTAATGAAATATAAAGGCGCCAGTGGGCGCTTAATGGTGAAACCGATGAGGTGAGGCGAAAACACAAAAATGACTTATTGTAAGTTATAAAATTACATTTAATGAACAATAATTACAGTAATGGCTCGAAAGAGCGACCGCTAACAGGAACGCACATCTCACAGCGGCAATGGAGGGACTGACGAACTCCTTCGAACAGACCAGGAATGTCGCGCACTTCAGCAGTAGCGGCCGAAATTCTGGAGACGAGTTCCTCTTCAGATTTAAGGGGAGTGTCAAAGATGAGACTCTTGAGATATCCCCCACAAAAAGAAATCAAAACACGACAGATTGGACGATTGTGGGGGGGGGGGGGGGCAAGGTATGGGACCACCTTGTCCAACCCATCGCCCTGTAACACCTTTACGTTTAATTTCCGACCCGGTAAACTGTAACGAAATATGCTTGGTTTGGTGATTACTATCATCTCGTAAAGTTTGGTCTATCTTTTTTAACCACTCTGTAAAATTGAATTTTGGATCGAACTCTTACTTTTTCAAAGCATGGTAATTTATAATTTCGATATTTTAGTATTTTAATCTGAGTTTTCCAATGGCTGGGAAAGCTGTAATACTTAAAATGCCACGATTCCTGCATCGCAATCTGCTTACTTATACTCCTTAGTAAAATATTGGTGCACAACCACGAGATATTTTATTTTTTAGTAAAATTGGGAGGGTAAGTGAATTTGGGGATTCTAAAAATATTTAATGATTGGTGAGGTTTGAACAGAACAGAGGAAACTATACGCATATTCAAGTACGTATTTTCATGTCGCCGGGCAAGTTTATAGATTAACTTGAATGTAAAATCTTACATATAGTATAAGTTAAATTTATATTCCGAAAAGCAAGTTAGTAAAATAATGTGACATTTGTGTGACGTCTATGATCGGATTATCCAAATGAAATCGGGGCGAAAACTGAAAATGCCAGATAGCT
Organism: Amaurobius ferox; assembly: GCA_951213105.1. Classification (NCBI taxonomy): domain Eukaryota; kingdom Metazoa; phylum Arthropoda; class Arachnida; order Araneae; family Amaurobiidae; genus Amaurobius; species Amaurobius ferox. The sequence goes on along the minus strand of OX578150.1, from coordinate 128,480,446 downwards.
ATAAATAGTTAGCGAGTCATTTGTAGCGCTTTGAAAGCCTGTAAACGAAATAAATGAGTCAAAAAAAAAAAAAATCGAAAAAACTTATTGAACTCTAACGAAGATTTAATTTAAAAAATGTTTTTCAGGCAAAACCATTTTGGCTCTATCGGACTGCAGTCATATATATATATATATATATATATATATATATATATATTTATATTGTTGTTCTGCAGAATCGAAACATTTTAGTTTGTGTCGAAAGTTATGTGTTGGACACATCAAGTAACATCAAACCTATATAGAATATTCTTTTTTTTTTCTAACAACAATGTAAATATAGCTAAAAATATTCGGAGATCACACACAGATAAATAAAAATTTCACCGGAACAAATCTCTATAATTCGGGGTTTTATAACTTTTCATAGGGGAGACATCAACTCACGCCCTCTCCACACTCCGAAATTCAAGGAACAACAACGGAAAAAATGGGGGAAAAAAATCCCTCGCTTTGGTCTCAACTTTCGACGCGTCCATATATCAAGACAATGCGAGAGTCCATAAAATCCCTTTGGAGGGGGGGGGGGGGAATGGAGATAAAACAAGACAAAAATGTCGCCGAAATTGCAATGCAAAGGATTATGCACAAAGACATGGAAACTCACATTACATGTTTCTCACCTCCTTCTCCACCCCTCGGAAAACCAGGGATGTTGGCTCGATTTTTTTTATTCGAATGTTTTGGCACAAATCAAAACGAACGACTTTGAAATCGGGGTACATTTGGTGAGGGAGAGATTTGCATGATATACATTTATTCTCTCCAACAATACAAGGCGGAGGGGAGGGGCAGGCTAAAAAGTGTCTCTGACGATGAAAATACGATAAAAAAAAGGAGAGAAAAGAAAGATGCGAACAAAATTATTTTTGTATTCAATTTTTACTTTCCCCACAATACATAGGTTAAAACATTGTGATGGCTTTTTCTTCTTCGACCCAGACCCTTCGATGTACCCGAACGTGTAAGGTACCTATTTGGACGGTCCGGACAGTGCCATCCAATTTAAACCAAAACACAGTAGGGGCGGCGGCAACCACAGGGACCGTACCCTCCTTTTCCTACCACCATCCACTCTCGTAAGGATTTGCGAACCAACATGTTTTTAACGTGACCGTACTCCGCGTTTTAACGTGACCGTACTCCGCGTTTTAACGTGACCGTACTCCGCGTTTTAACGTGACCGTACAGGGGCATTTTGCGCAGAGCCGGAAATCGAACTCATGTAGTCCGAGTGCAATCAACGATCGCTAACCACTGGGCTGTCCCACCCCATTGTGATAGATTGATGAAGTTAGCTAATAAGAAGCCGGCTACTTCATTGATATTTAAAGGGAGCAGGGGAAAAACTAACCAGATCGGTGGTGGCTTCGTTCTGATGGAATGCGAAATGGTTTTGCTTGGACAACGTCATGTAAGATAAAATATCAAAATATCGAAAATATATCTATTATTATTAAAAAGCTAACAGCCCGAACCTAAATCCAATTACATATCCTTGCAGGGCTTTCAAAGGACTGCAAACAACTCTTTAGTTTTATAACTAGTACTGTTAGTTTCCAAAATAAACACTTCGCTCACCAGTAAGAAAATTTATTTATTTATTATTATTATTATTATTATTATTATTTTGAAAAACTAAAGCTAAAAGTATTGAATTTTTTTATATAAATTCATTCATAATTGGTACCTAATTTTAGACAAAACAAGTACACATTGTTTCTATTTTTACTTTCCCTGCAATGCATGGTAATGTATAGGGAAAGTATTCGAATCATGTCGAAAATCGCAACTCGAGTTTTCGACGGATCTACACGTTTCGAGACCTCTAGAATACGAAAAAACTATTTTTAGCGTGATGTTTGTGTGTGTGTCTATCTGTATGTATGTCTGTCTGTGTGTCTGCCTGTGTGTCTGCGCAATGTATGTATCCACTCTAACTCAAAAATTTATGGACCAAATTTCATAAAATTTGGTAGGTAAGTCACTTGGGTACGACCCTGGTGCTGATTAGATTTTGGTACGATTCGGGATGAAAGAATCCGCCTTTTTTTGCGAAATGGCCCGTAAAAATTTCATGTATCCACTCTAGCTAAAATACTAACTGGCCAAATTTCACAAAATTTGGTAGATAAGTTACTTGTATAATACTCTGGTGCTGATTAGATTTTAGTAATAATCGAAAAAATAAACAGCCTGCCTTTTTTTACGAAATGGCCCGCAAAAATGTCATGTATCCACTCTAGCTAAGATACTAATTGACCAAATTTCAAAAAATTCGGTAGATACGTTACTTGTGAGATACTCTGGTGCTGATTAGATTTTGGTATTATTCGGAAAAGAACAACCAGTCTTTTTTTACGAAATGACCCTCAAAAATTGTCAAAATCTAAAAAAAAAGCTACATATGTTCAAATATATCAATTAAATGCTTGTTTTATGCGTAATTTTTGATGAGGAAAAGAATAAGAACAACTCTATTACTCTAGGACTAACCGTTCTCGAGATATTTGAGATTTTTCGCATTTTTGTTATGACGCCTTTGGAAAAATGTCCAATTATCGAATAAAAACAAAAATTGAATTAAAAATGCAAATTTAGTGTTATTTGGTTCAATTAAACTCAATCTAATGAATTTTTAAAGAAATAAAGAACATACGAACTTGGATCTGCAGTGAAAGTCATGTGCTGCCCACATCAGATTTTTATCTATTAGGTTCGGAGATATAAGCATCTAAAGTTTTTCCTTTTTTTTTTTTCGTAAATCTCCGATATCAGCCGGATACCTAATCATAGGCATTATTTATGTCAAAACTGAAATTTTCTCAGGAGAAAGATAACTCTGAATTACTAAAGAACAATTTTTTTTTTTTTTTAATTTTCTACCTCAAAATAACTTTTAAGCATTGCTTTAATGCTTATAATGTTCTCATCTGAAACAACATTAGGTTTAAATTTACACGAGCAATTAATTATTTAATAATTCTTTTGTTCCAGATGAACTTGGTTGTTTCTTCTTGCGATTTCTTCTTCTCGATTTCTTTTTAAATCTTCAACAACGACCTATATATACTTGTCTCTTAGTATATATAGGTCGTTCCTCTTAATGACTTGCTCAATACAATACCATTATAATCTCATTTCCACATTTCTTGAATTCTTCTCCTTTTCACTTTTACTTTCCCTACAATACATGGTGATGTATAGGGAAAGTATTGTAATTATGTCGAAAATCGCAACTCGAGTTTTCGACGGATCTACACGCTTTGGGACCTCTAGAACACGATAAAACTATATTTAGCGTAACGTCTGTATGTGTGTGTCTGTCTGTGCAATGTATGTATCCATTCTAATTCAAAAACAAATGGACCGAATTTTATAAGATTTAGTAGGTAAGTCACTTGTGCATGATCCTGGTGCTGATTAGTTTTTGGTACGATTCGATATAAAAGAACCCGCCTTTTTTCTTTTTTTTTTTTTCGAAATGGCCGGCAAAAATTGCCTATATCCACTCTAGCTGAAAAACTAGTGTACCGAATTTCACAAAATTTGGTAGATAAGTTACTTGTGGGTTACCCTGATTAGATTTTGGTACGACTCAGATAATAAAAAATAACCAGTTTTTTTTTTTGCGAAATGGCACGCAAAAATTATCAAAATCTGAAATAAAAAACTACGTATGCTCAAATATATAAATTAAATGCTTGTTTTACATGTAAATTTTGACGATGAAAATAATAAAGATCAAACCCATTACTCTAGGACTAGCCGTTCTAGGACTAGCCGTTTGGAGAATAAGCCCAGTTACCAAATAAAAAAGAAAGCTGAATTAAAAATGCAAATTTAGTGTCATTTCAATTAATTATGCATTTTATTTAGTGCAATTAAACTCAATTTAATAAATTATTAATGAAATAAAGAGGAAATTAATTTGAGTCTGCAGGGAAACATGTGCTGCCCACAACAGATTTTTTAGATCTTGGTACTATTCGGGATAAAGAACCTGCTTTCCAGTTGTGGGTTACCCTGGTGCTGATTAGATTTTGGTATGATTCCGAGATAAAAGAATCTGCCTTTTCTTGCAAAATGGCTCGAAAAAATTGTCAAAATCTAAAATAAAAGACTACGTTATGTTCAAATGTATGAATTAAATGCTTGTTTTATACGTGATTTTTTGGCGTTGAAAAGAATAAGACCAGCCCAATTACAATAGGACTAGCCGTTCTCAATATATTTTAATTTTTTTGCATTTTTACATCCCCCCCCCCCACTTGAAAAATACGTCCCTGTTACCAATTGAATTAAAAGTACAAATTCAATGTCACTTCAAATAATTATGCGTGTTAATTTGTGCAACTAAACTGGATTTAGTATATTATTAAAGAAATAAAAAGAAAATGAATTTGAGTTTGTAGGTAAAGCCATGTGCTGTCCACATCAGACTTTTTTTAATATGTTTCATTTTATTTAACAATTTCAACTCGGAGGTTAAAGCTTTTTAAGCTTCAAATCAAGTTGGAAATTCTGTAACGTCGAAAACAGTTGTCCTAATCGAAAATTGGATCAGTTAGATTGAGTTTTGTGGTAAAAACTACAAATGTGTAGTTTCCAACTACGAAATCAAAAGCCTGGTTCTTTTAGGCTCTGTTCCGTGGTCAATTCCACAATTGGGTAAAGATTCGGCCTTATGAGGAACCGGGAGTCTCTAGAGTGTTGGAAATGGTTTTTTGAAACTCCCAGTTTTCTCCTCTCCCGGGAGGAAATACAGTTGCGTTAGGTTCCACCTTACAAGGTTCGATACTAGAAGCATGTAAAGATTCAGTCTTGTAGTTCGCTAGGGGTTTGAGGCAAGGTTTGGAAAAAAAGAAGCGCGTTAGACAACCATTATATAGATAACCTCCAAAAGGAAGTTTGTACCGCAAAAATGAGTCTTCTACGATTTGTGTTTTGTATTGTAGACGTTCCTCCAACCAGTGTTTCTTTCAGGGTTTTTTGGCCGGGGAAGCGAATGATATTTTAGGGAGGTGGTAAATTTTCTATTTGCCTTATATAAATAGATGCTATGTTACATAAATAGAAACTATGCTTCATAAAATGTCTCCATAGAAACGTGTTGCCTGAAAAAAACACTGCCTCCATCCCCAAGCACTTCCCTTGGAGACAGATTTAGAATCCCATCCCCAACCATCGCGCTCAAAATTTTTCAACAACACAACCCCTTCGATAAATTCGAAATTGCCACTCCATGAATTCGCAATCATTTTCGGAAAAAATATGGCGGTCACTAAGAACCCAGCTCCATATTTCCATCTAAAGCCCCCTTCCCCCGCTTTAAAAATCCAGCTCTCCCTGTTCGCAGACGAGAACGGCGGGAAAAAAAGAAGTCATCCTGAAAAATAGAGTACGTCAACAGGCCTCGTAACCCCCCCCCCCCCTTCCTAAACATTCCATTTATTATTTATTCGACACGAAGGCTGCGTCCACACACACACACACAAGAACTGTTTATTATAGAAATGTACATATCTACAAGGCATTTATTCTATGTTTATATTCGAAAAAATGGGAGAAGGGGGCGTGATTCAGATTCTATTTGTTGGAGAATCCTAACAAAGCAAGAGATATTCGAACTCGATTGAAATCTTTATATTTATTTTTACACATACGCGATGGCAACAGCAGATTCCGCAGGATAATAGAGATCTCTGTTATTATTTGCCGTTATTATAAAAGCGAGGAATGGTAGCAGTATTGCTGAGGCTGCTGAGGAAGTTCAAGTTGGCAACATATTTTATGCGCCGGCGTTTTTGTTTGCGCGTCTTATTATTGGCGTGGAAGAAGCCATCGTAGCGGGCTTACCTGGAATCGAGGGGCTTTTGCTTGGCTTCAGTTTTAAATTGCGTCGATAAAACCGCTGACAATTCCGAACATGGAAATCGTAGGTTAGGGAAATGACCGGGAACTTATCGGGAAGTAATATTTGTTCCCTGTTTATCACTTTTAGAAAATGTCCCAGTTCTGGAAATTGGCCTGAAACTGAACGCAAGCTATCCTTCTTTTTCGAAGAAAAGTCTTACAGAAGATAGAAGACAAATAAAAACAAAAAATCTGATGTGGGCAGCACATGACTTTCTCTGCAGACTCATATTCACGTCCTCTTTATTTCTTCAATAATTCTTAAATTAAGTTTAATTGCACAATATACACCTATAATTACTTTAACTGACACTGAATTTGCACTTTTAATTGAATTTTCGTTTTTATTTGGTAACTGGACTTATTTTTATAGGTGGCGTAGCGAAAATGCGAAAAAATTAAACTATCTCGAGAACGGTTACTCCTAGAGAAATGGGGCTGGTCTTATTATTTTTGTCGTCAAAAATTACGTATACAATAAACATTTAATTGATATATTTGACCATATAGCCTTTTATTTTTAGATTAAACTATTTTTGTGGGCCATTTCGCAAAAAAGGCAGGTTCTTTTTTTCCGAATCATACTAAAATCCAATCAGCACCAGGGTAACCTACAAGTGACTTATGTCAAATTTTGTAAAATTTGATCTATTAGTTTTTCAACTAGAGTGGATATAGGCAGTTTTTGCAGGCCATTTCGCAAAAACAGACGGATTATTTCATCCCGAATCGTACCAAAATCTAATCAGCACCAGAGTCGCATACAAGTGACTTACCAAATTTTATGCAATTTGGTCCATTAGTTTTTGAGTTAGAGTGGATACATACATTGCACAGACAAACAGACACACAAACAAACGTCATACTAAAAATAGTTGTTTCGTGTTCTAGAGGTTCTAAAACGTTTATATCTGTCAAAAACTCGAGTTGCTATTTTCGGCACGATTTCAATAGTTTCCCTATACATTACCAAGTATTGCAGGGAAAGTAAAATGGGACTTTTTTTCTGATTCATCAAGTACTGCGAAACAACATAAAGGAGCGCAAAGTTAAAAATAGACCCAATTTTCAAAATCATTATTTATATGAATTGTTCCAATTTACTTCCCTATAATACATAGTATAACTGTTATTTACTTATATTTTTCATAGCGAAACAGTGGTGTACGATTTTCACGGTACAATGCTCTTGGAATTGAATTATCATCGTGTAAATTAAATTACACGTTTTCCAAAACTTATTTGTCCAAACAGACTAACATTTATACTCACGTGCAAAATACTCATCATTATTTTATTAATATTCCGGGAAATAATGACCATTGGCGAATTCTTAGACGTCAAAATACAAAACTATTATATAAAGTATCTTTTCTCGTGAAGGGAACGAGCTAGATCTACGAGAATGATGTTAACAGATTGGTTGCATAATATCACATATGAAACATGAACCCATTGCATAACACTTTTTTTAATTTTGCCATTTTTTTAAATAAATATATTTGTTTATACCCTTTTACAAGTTCGTAATAATACATACATATAAACACTAGCATACATATACTCACTAACATATATACACACAAACATCTCCTCAAAAACGCTCGATTCAAGTTCAGAGATACTTAACACACGCTATTTTAACTAAAACATGCTATTCTAACAAAAACTCGAATTCTATTTCTCAATCACGTTACAATACTTTTCCTATAGATTATACTATGTACGTAAGGAAAGCATAGCTGCCCATTTTCTATCAAAGAGGCTTTTAAAAACCTTAAATAAAAATAAAAATGTATTTAACTATATAAAATAAATGCTTGTTTCATATACAAGGTGGCCATAACTAAAGTAGAGGTGTTTAGAGCCCGATAGTGAAAAAACTGTTGGGCCAAACTCAACAAAATGTGCAATAATACTATTTAGACCATGGGGTTTCGATTTTTAAAGGAAAAAATAAATAGTTCGGATTTTTGCAACCGCGTGCCAAAGTGGCGCAGTAAAGTCCATTTTTGGAGTAAAATAGGCATAGGAAGTACAGAAAGTTCCGTCAATGTTGAGAGGTATCGAACAATGCTGCTGAACTTTGTTATTCGTCAACTTCAACAGCGTGGATGTCTTGAATTTACGATATTTATGCAGGATGGAGCACCCTCTCATACTGGATTGCGCGTACAAGAAGTCCTACGACAGCATTTTACCAACAACCGAATACTAATTAGTCGAGCGTTTCCTATGAAGTGGGGCCAGGCCGTTCGATTGATCTGATCCCTTGTGACTTTTGGTTGTGGGGTCATGTAAAGCGCTTGGTATACCAAGGGAATGTGGATAATTTAGCCACTTTGAAGGACCGAATAACATTGCAAGTCAAGCAAATCAATGGAGATCTGCTGCATTCTGCAGTAGAGAATGCTGTTCAGAGAATGCTCTTTTTGGAACATATGCAAGGAAAACATATCGAATCATACATGTAAATGATGCCCAATATAAAAATTAATGTCATACGTATGTAAATATAAGATGCAAATGTAAATATAAAATGTATTAAATGAATCCATATATCCAACATGAAAAAGAACATTTTCTCAAAAATATCGTTGAGTTTGCCCCCGGCTGGACACAATTCAGGGGCGCCCATGCACAGCATATATGTTTATATATTAGTCGGAACAAAATCTTGTATGGATGATAATAAAGTAACTAGACACTATAAGATGCAAAATCTCAATTACTAAAATAGTTCACAAGTATTTCCGATTCGCTGAGGGCTTCTAAAGAAAAAAAAAACAGTTGATCCAGCGTGGCTTTTGGAACACGAGACCGACCGGCAGCACTCCGCGTGTAAAATTTGCAGCCAGTCGCACTTCCGCCAGGTAAAACAGACGCATAAACTCATCGGATATGTGCAACTGAAACCACGGCGCAAAGACAGATCGAGGTCGTGTTCGAAATTTAAAACCGGACGAGAAATACGAAGAGGCGTGCGTAATCGCGAAGCAAAAGCTCAATTTACAGTGACAGGGGGGGGGGGGGGGGCAGAACTACTGAAAGTTTCAGTTGTTGGGCCATTGGAGCTAGCTGCTGAATCTGCATGATGCAAATCAGCGCATCCAAAGCTGTTCTCGCGCATGCAAATTGTGGACCACATTATAAATATTTCTTGGGCCTCCTCCATATTTCATTTTCCCCTTCTTTGAATTTTTCTTGTCTTCCTCTTTCTCAAACAAACAAACGAAAAAGGGCCAGACCCCGTTTTAGCGCCAGGGTCTGGCACTCGAGTGGTATCCGACTCCCCCTATGGACGACCTTGCCCCAGGGAACACTAATGGTTCACAAAGAATTAGGTGTTCCATAATAGTATTGTAGGTCTTCCGTGATGGAATCAATAAAACCAAGAAATATCAATCATGCATAAAGCACTGATTATGAAGCACTTTCCAACTGCAATGCAATTTTATATAAAAATCTCTAAAATGCGATACATTCAGGGGTGATATTTTTAAAATTATTACAGCACTACAATAATTTAGTTTACTTAAAAACTTAAAACACTGGAGGTAAAAGTACTTTTTAACTCCATGCTTAAAACTTCATCGAAAAAGGCAATGTTATAAAATCGTCTGCTTCTCTATGTAAAATCAATGAATATTTCATTCATATCACCTATATTCCAGACTTCAGAGCTAAATAATTATGCGTTAAAAAATTCAGCAATTCTTATACAACTCACCTTACACCTTGATTTGTTTACATTCTGCATACGTTAAAATTAGGCTTCGTTGTAGAAATAATCAAAGTTTGATGATCGTTTAAATTTAAAAATATTGTAATCGCGTTGGCTCAGAATATAGATGCACAGAAAATATGAAAAAATACAGCGGTTTTAGGATGCAGCACTAAATATAAATTTAAAAAAACTTTAAAAGTCACGATTTTTATTCTGGGGGAAAAAGATGGATGCCGTGAAAAAAGTGGGTCACGTGATCTTTTCATATAATATGGGTGCAATTATTATTTTAATTTTTATTTAAAAAACTACCGAACATATTTTGCTGAATTTTTTTTTATATATTTTATGGGATAATTTGAATCTTTCATAAAATTTTCGTAGCAATTTGTGAATTTTAAATTCGCTTAAAAAATGTTTGCAAAATGAGGTCCCATAGGGTTCATTGTATTTCTTTTATTCAACCCGGGTTCAATCCAAAACTAATTAAGTGATAATATTCACATACATTCCCATATGTCCCACAGATTGTCTCAACAATATACTAAAATTTCATTTTTATGGCAGTTATCATGCGGACAGACAGACAGATAGAATGACCAAGTCATAAACACTTTTCAACTATGTTGTAAGGTGTTATTATTGAGACCCAGACCGTCCGACCTGCCAGAAAGGTGTAAGGTAATTGTTTGGACGGCCGGGAAGTGCCACCCAATTTAGACCGGTACCCAGTGGAGGAGGCATCCACAGGGACCGCACCCTCCTTCCCCTACCACCAACCTCTCGGAAGGACTTACGGACCCACATGTTTAACGTGATCGTACTCCGCGTGAACACGGCGGCAATGTTGTAAGGTGTGAAAAAAAAGAGGGAAAGTCAAAGCCCCTTTTAGCACCAGGGCCCCGCACTCGAGTGGTATCCGACTCCCCCTATAACTGATCTTGCCCCACGGAATACTAATGATTCGCAAGGAATTAGGTGTTCCATTGTAGTATTGTAGGTCTTCCGTGTTGGAATCAATGATAAAAAAAATAATAATAATAAAATGGATTCATTTAATGGCAAACAAAAACTGTACAACAGAAAAGCAATACTCATATGATTTTTATAATTACCCTTATATTATGTGTATAAAGAAGACTTCATTGCTGATTAGCTGTGACAGCAGTTGGGGCAAGTTTTTTTTATAAATTAAATTATTTCATTTAATTCAAAACATTTAAAAAATTAAAATACACTTATTTTAATAACTAAGGAGCAACTGCTTGTGTCGATATTAATTTCATAACTATTGTAACAACTGACAAATTTTGTAAGTATACTCTGAAAACTGTTTCTAATACACATTATGTATTAAATACTAATATAATAAACATTACTTATCAATACATTATAGAAATAGCCACCTTCAACATAAGTCATCTGAAGAAGAGATACGCTCTCTAAAGCAAACTTTAAAAATCTGATGTGAGCAAGCAGCACATGACTTTCCCTGCATACTCATATTCACGTTCTCTTTAAATATATATATATATATATATATATATATATATATATATATATATATATATATATTTATTTATATATATATAAATAAATATATATATATATATGTATTTATATATATATATATATATATATATATATATATATATATATATATATATATATATATATATATATATAAATAAATATATTCTTCAATAAATATATTAAATTGAGTTTAATTGCACAAAATAACGCCCATAACTATTTAAAATCACACTGAATTGGTACTTTTAATTTAATTTTCGTTCTCATTCGGTAACTGAACTTGTTTTCAAAGGTGACGTAGCGAAAATGCTAAGAAGCAAAAATATCTCGAGAACGACTAGTCCTAGGTAATGGCGTTGGGCTTATTCTTTTCATTGTTAAAAATTGCGTATAAAACAAGTATTTAATTGATATATTTGAGCATACGTAGTTTTTTATTTTAGATTTTGACAATTTTTGCGGACCATTTTACAAAAAAAGCAGATTATTTTTTTTCCGAATAGTACCAACGTATAATCAGCACCAGAATAACCCACAAGTGACTTATTTACCAAATTTTGTAACATTTGATATATTAGTTTTCAGCTAGAGTAGATGCAGGCAATTTTTGCGGACCATTTCTCAGAAAAAGGCGGGTTCCCTTTTCCCGAATCGCACCCAAAACTAATCAGCATTAGGGTTGATCACAATTGACCAAATTTTATGAAATTGGGTCCATTAGATTTTGAGTTAGAGAAGATACATACATTGCACAGTCAAACACACAGACAGACACACTCACACACAGACGTCACTTGTTAAAATAGTTTTTTCATATTCTAGAAATTTCAAAACGTGTAAATCTGTCGAAATCTCGAGTTCCGATTTTCGGTATGATTCCAATACTTTTCCTATGCATTACCACGTATTGCAGGGAAAATAAAATATCTGATGTGGGCAGCACATGACTTTCTCTGCAGACTCATATTCACGTTCTCTTTATTTCTTCAATAATTCATTATATCGAGTTCAAATGCAGAAAATAACCTTCATAATTATTTAAAATGACACTGAATTGGCACTATTAATTCAATTTTCGTTCTCAGTTGGTAACTGGACTTTTTTTTTCAACAGTAGATTAACGAAAATGCGGAAAAAATATCTCGAGAACGGCTAGACCTAGTGTAATGGTGTTGGTCTTATTATTTTCATCATTAAAAATTACGTATAAAACAAGCAATTAATTGATATATTTTTGAGCACACGTAGTTTTTTTATTTTAGATTTTGACGATATTTGCGTGCCATTTCGCAAAAAAAAAGGCAGGTTATTTTTTTCCGAATCGTACCAAAATCGAATCAGCAACAGGATAATCCACAAGTGACTTATCTACCAAATTTTATGAAGTTCGGTTCATTAGTTTTTGAGTTAGAGTGGATAAAGGCAATTTTTGCGGGCCATTTCGTAAAAAAAAGGCGGGTTGTTTTTTTCGAATCGTACCAAAAAGTAATCAGCACCAGGGTCACTCAGAAGTGACGTACCTATCAAATTTTATGAAATTTGGTTCATAAGTTTTTGAGTTAGAGTGGATACATACATTGCACACACAGAGACAGATACACACACACACAGAGAGAGAGAGACAGACAGACAGACACACAGACGACACGGTAAAAATAGTTTGTTCGTATTCTAGAGATCTTGAAACGTGTAGATCCATCGAAAACTCAAGTTGCGATTTTCGACATGATTCCAATACTTCCCCCTATACATTACCATGTATTGCAGGGAAAGTAAAATGCGGTAAGCCAGCATAAAATGAGGTACATACGACTGTAAGGTTATTGTCAGAAAAGAAGTACATGAAGAAGGGCAAGTTTGAGAATTACCACATTGGTAGCATCATCCTAACTATTCCCCTCTCCCTCCCACCTATTTCCCACTCTCAAGAATATTACTTCTCCGATATTTCGTTTCTCAACCCTGGTGTATCATCTCTCTTAGGAGCAGTCGTAAGAAAAGTTCACTGTATCTATATTTAAAGAGGGGAGAAGTTGAACTTGAAAAATATGAAATTCCGAAAAAGCACATCGTAAGAATCGTCTTCTCGTAAGTAGAAATAAACGACATGTTCAATTGGAATAAAAAATTTATAGAAAAGAGCATCAAATTGTATCTCGAGTACCTATGCTGAAATCCCTCAAAAATTCGAAAACATCTCCATTTTAGGAATGTACAAGTCGACGAGTCTGTGCAAATCTCATGCGCAGACCTCGCGTTCTCGTTTTTATCACAGAGTTCGCAGTTTTGAGATGAAAACATTATTTTGGCGATTGTTGATAAGATTTGGCGGAAATCTTGGCGATAGTCATTTTTGCTGATGCCAAAAATAAAAAATTGTGAAGTTTTGGATTGCTTTACAAATAAGAAGAATCGCCAAAAATATATTCGTAACTCACAAATGACCAGAAGACGAGGTGACCAGACCTGAAAGCTTTGAGGAGAATTTGTTTACTGTTCAATTACGACGAGGTGCACCAAAGCGAGCCCGTGGCGTGGGTTATTTGGCGCTGTACAGGCAGTTAGTTGCGCCAAAATTTTAGATCATATAACACATTTTATGCTGGCGCCCTCTGGTGGGCAGGTTGGATGGTGATTGAGGTAAATGAAAGTATTGTATTGACGTGTGTGTTCTCTTAGTTTGAGTTAAGGCTGCTATATATACAGGCTGGCGTAACAGCGGCCATCTTGACTCCCAATTGCAGCGATGGCTGTACATGACGAAAAGTGGATTATTTTCTCATCCTTTTATCGGGATTTCGAGAAAATCGGAATATTCTAGAATACTTTCTTGAATGATTGGTTCAATTTTTTTAAATATCAACCAAGTAACTCACATGCGCGCGCTATTGAAAAAACACAAGCAGACGATAACTGACTGGGCCGGTTGAAGTCAAAATGGCGGTTGCGCCAGCCTGTGTAATTAGGAGCCTTAGTTGGAGGTGGCCAATGTACAGAAACTGGAGATATAACTTAGATTCCATGCCCAGTGTTCAAGCGTCGCGCTGAAAACAGTTTCTAAGCGTGAGAAAACAACTCTGAAATTTATGCTCAACCCTATCTGTTTCGTGAATTTCTCCTCACGCAGCTTAAAAATGACCGATTTCTTAAGCAACATTCTATACATGGCTACTCTCTTTTATTATAACACTTTTCCGCTTCAGTTCTCATACCACTCAACTCGATATTGAACCCTTCTAGCCCGGAACGACATTTTCGATGAAATCACCACATACCGAGAAACAGTCACTTCCATTTTCACTCCAAATCAATTCGAAATCTTTCCAATCAGTAGCGAGAAGTTCTCCTTGATTGATTATATTACAGAACAACCGATGTGAAGGGGGGGGGGGTGAGATGAGAACGGAATAGTAGATTGTCTTCCGGAACACAAAAGGACGAATTTCCAGCCAATCACACGCTGGCCGTGTCCGAAGCAAGGTAGAAGGAGGAGGGGGGGATAGGGGGATGAAGGAAGCTCGATCTTGCGACCAATACTTATTCCGTTTCGAAAGTGAATAGTGGCCGAAATAACTGCAACTGCCCGAACAATAAGAAGAGTGTGAATTCAAGATTAATCTAACACAATAGAAGTAATTTCAGTAGATAAATGAATAGGCTAAAGGAAAAGGGGAGGAAGGGGTCGGTGTCCTTAGATGCCTTATCCGAAGAAAATGTCTTCTCTTAAAACGGATATATGGGAATTCTTCTACGAAGTGGTGAAGATTATTTCTGTTTTAATTTAAAACCAGAAAAAAATTTTTGATGTGAACACCACGAATTTCTTTGCGGACAAATAAAATATGTGTTCATTTCGTTGATAAAAGCAAGCATATGCCAGTTAAGTTATTAAAATTGTTTCGAAAGCGTTATAGGCCTCCTTCTTCGAGATAAAAGTCAGTAGGCTCTCTACTTCAAGATACAAGTCAGTAGGCTCTCTACTTCGTGTCAGTAGGCTCTCTACTTCGAGATAAAAGTCAGTAGACTCTACTTCTTGTCAGTAGGCTCTCTACGTTTAGTCAGTAGGCTCTCTACTTCGAGATAAAAGTTAGTAGTCTCTCTACATCGAGATACAAGTCAGTAGGCTCTCTACTTCGTGTCAGTAGGCTCTCTACTTCGAGATAAAGTCAGTAGGCTCTCTACTTCGAGATAAAAGTCAGTAGGCTCTCTACTTCGAGATAAAAGTCAGTAGGCTCTCTATTTCGAGATACAAGTCAGTAGGTTCTCCACTTCGTGTCAGTAGGCTCCCTACTTCGTGTCAGTAGGTTCTCTACTTCGTGTCAGTAGGCTCTCTACTTCGAGATAAAAGTCAGTAGGCTCTCAACGTTTAGTCAGTAGGCTCTCTACGTTTAGTCAGTAGGCTCTCTACTTCGAGATAAAAGTCAGTAGGCTCTCTATTTCGAGATACAAGTCAGTAGGTTCTCTACTTCGTGTCAGTAGGCTCTCTACTTCGTGTCAGTAGGTTCTCTACTTCGTGTCAGTAGGTTCTCTACTTCGTGTCAGTAGGCCGTCTACTTCGAGTCAGTAGGCTCCCTACTTCGAGATAAAAGTCAGTAGGCTCTCAACTTCGAGATAAAAGTCAGTAGGCTCTCTATTTCGAGATACAAGTCAGTAGGTTCTCTACTTCGTGTCAGTAGGCTCTCTACTTCGTGTCAGTAGGTTCTCTACTTCGTGTCAGTAGGTTCTCTAATTCGTGTCAGTAGGCTGTCTACTTCGAGTCAGTAGGCTCCCTACTTCGAGATAAAAGTCAGTAGGCTCTACTTCGAGTCAGTAGGCTCTGTACTTCGAGATAAAAGTCAGTAGGTTCTCTACTTCGTGTCAGTAGGCTCTCTACTTCGTGTCAGTAGGTTCTCTACTTCGAGTCAGTAGGCTCTCTACTTCGAGTCAGTAGGCTCTCTACTTCGAGATAAATGTCAGTAGGCTCTCTACTTCGAGTCAGTAGGCTCTCTACGTCGAGATAAAAGTCAGTAGGCTCTCTACTTCGAGATAAGAGTCAGTAAGCTCTCTACTTTTAAAGTCATGAAAATTTTGTTACGACGTATCCTCTGGAATTGTGGGTGTACGCTCAGGATACAAAAATGAATCCAAATTTCTTGATAACTAACACATTTATTCACAAGCACAGCGTAAACAGGAACACTATGCAGCAAATAGCTCGAATAACTATCTCACAAGACTGCTAAACGACTGTCGGGTAGAGTAAAGTATCCATTAAATGCTCCACTAATTTCATACAGCAGCTGCTACTACTATTCTCAAAATATTGACCTATCTCACAATTCAATGCAGCCCATATCACGTCAACTGCTCCAACTGATAGATGTCTTCTTTGATATACTCTCTGTAGAAACATCTAAATGGGGCCAGAATATTCGTAGAATATTCGTTACATCGAGAAGGTTCTTAAAAGGTTCGAAATCTGGTAATCTAATATATTCACGTCATAGAAATGGCTGCCTGTAAAAGTGTTTTCTCCCCCTGGCTTTCAACATGAGACTCCATTGGAACATTTTTAATGTTCGTAACAATATAATTTTTTTTTGTAGTTGTTGTCTAGTTGTAAGTCTGGTCATTTCTGAACATTTTGGCTCAACTGGCATTTCTTAATGTTAATTATTTCCAGAGATATTAAGAAAATGCAATGCATCAACAATGCAATACCAAGCATAAATGCATACTTTGAACGCGTTTTTCTCAATATGCAGATTTTTTATAACTTAAGTGTATGATATTTTAAAGAAAAAAGTTTGATAAATTCTTATGAAATTTTGTATGCTTAGTAATGAGACTTCATTGTCCAATAAGTATAATATAGATTTATATGTGTAACTTATAAAATAAAAACATTTAGAAGCAAAAAATTTGTTAAGAATTCTGAAAGATATTAAATTAAACATAATATATTAATTTGCACCATTTAAAATCAAATTAATTAAATAATCCTATTATGCAAGTATATTATGAAGGTTGTTATTAATAAAACCCCAAACTAGTTTGATTATATCCATGGAATTTTAAATACCATGCGCGGAACACCATATTATGATATCGACAAAAAATGTAAATTATAATTTTTTTTTTTTATAATATTTCTCAAATTTCAATTATTGTTTTTATTTGAAAGATATTTTTCTCAACTCTAAAAATTTCATTCCAATAACTTCCAATAGATTTTATTTAAGAAAAAAGTTTAAAAAAAAAATTGTTGATTTTGTCGACATTTTTGTATTTTAAAGAGTAAAATTAATCACAGCTCAAAATAAACTGCGGCGAGGCAGGCGATGAGGAATTCCAAATATAGCTAGGGCACATACACAGCAAAAATCCGCATGTGGCTGATATCAGACATGGGGGGGGGGGGGGGGGGGTAACAATCAGAAACACGTAACTAAGGGGCGATAAAGGATCTCAGCCCCCTTTATCAAATGAGATCTTTGATTTTAAATCTCATTTCAATGCCTAACAAAGAGAAAACAAAGCCAAAAAGAATAATAAAAAAAAATTATATTGACCGCAGATATCATGTTGGAAAAAATGCCCATAGTTGTAAAGATCATACGTATCTTGATGATCAAATACAGCATTTAAAAATATGGGAGCCTCAAACAAGAGCAAAATATGCGTGCTAAGCAAGATTAAGGGAATGTATCTTATACTAAAATTTATTTTGACGTGAAATATTTTTAAGAATGTCCTTTCCTGTTTTCGTAACTCAAAAAAATCTGATGTGGGCAGCACATGACTTTCCTTATATAATGCAATGAATTTACTACTTTTACAGTTTAAAAAAAATGTTATTCTTATAGTAGATACTTATATATCCTTTCCAAGATATTGAATTTTCTTCGATTAGCCGCCATTTTCATTGATTTAGCGTCATTTTTATCCATTTGGCGAGATTTTCGTTGATTTGGCAACATTTTAAAATGTCGCCAAGTTGGCGACATTCCGCTAAATTCGTCGCCAAAATCTCTCCAAGCGTTATGCACGGAGAAATAAGTTATTCTTACAGCGGATAAATGACTATTGGCGTTCAAATACAAAAGTATTACTCAAAGTATCTTTTCTCATGACTGGAACGAGTTAGTTCCACGAGAATGATGTCACCAAATTTAACGTACGATATTACATATGAAAAGTGAACAAGTTTCTAAACAGTTAATATATTTTTTTTAATTTATGAGATTTTTTGAAAAATGTATTTGAAAAATGTGTAATATCTCGAGAACGGTTCATGCTAGCGTTCTAAAGTTTATGTCAATCGTTTTCTAAGGAAAAATTACACAAGAAATGTCTATTTACGTAACTTTATTAAAGGTTTTGTTTTTTTGATGATTTTTTCAAAATTTCACTCGAAAATTTAGGAGGGTCCTGAACATTCGATTGTATTTTAAAACAATAGGCTTCCAGTATTCACGGATTTTGATTTTTGTACCAAATTTCATTCGAATCGCTCCATTCGTTCGTGAGAAATCGTCTCCACAGACTCACTGATACACACACACACACACACACACACACACACACAGACATCACTTCAAAAATGTTCGATTCGTGATCAGGGATGCTTGAAACGTGCTCTCTCGTCGAAAACTCGAATTCGAATTTTCGACCCCGTCACAATACTTTCCGTATACATTATGCATATAAGGAAAGTAAAAATCGGTCAAACAAGAAACGATTCTCAAGTCCCATCACGAAATACTGCAAAACGGAATATAAGAACAATTAATTTAAATTATAAACGTCTTGTAATTATCGAAGTAAAGCAATTTTCAATTGCGTTTAAGAAATATGCATTTCTATACCTGCACAATTAAACACCCCTCTCGCGCCGAAATCCAGGAAATAAGTCTGATTCAGTCTGACATTGCTAGTCAGGTTTGAGGCTAGAATAATCGAATGTGAAGTTTCTTCTTTTGACCCAGACCATTCGACCTACCGGAAGGTGTAAAATTATAACTTTTTGGATGGTCGGGGACTGACACACAATTTAGACCAGAATCCTGTGGGAGCGGAATCCACAGGGATTGTACCCTCCTTCCCTTACCACCAACTTCTCGGGAAAGGACTTGCGAACCCACATATTTAACGTGCCCATAGTTCGCATGAACACAGGGACAATTTGGGCAGAGCCTGGAATTGAACTCGGGTCGTCCAAGTGCAATTTACGTGCTCTAACCACTGTGCTGTCCCACCCCTTCAAATCTTGGGTCTTCTACGACTTATAATTTTTAAATAATCATTCCGCAGTTTTCTGGACTCCTCTGTAAGCTCCGCCCCCCTCCTGCCATGTGGAGTTTTGAGGTATAGTAGTTACGTCTCCGATTAGACACGATATCGCTCGAACAAATTGAACAATTATAATGAAATTGGTACGATTATTTTGATCGGTAAGTGAGATATCTGACAAATTGATCGGTACATGTTTTTCAAATATTTTTAAATTGAACATATCAGCATGAAATGCTTATACCATAAAATGTTGAACAGTTATTTTATGTCTAACTTTTTATTTAAATGCGAAACCGTACCCTCCTACTCCTACCACCAACCTCTCGGAAGGACTTAAGAACCCACATATTTAACGTGTCCGCGTGAACACGAGAGATGTGAGGTTTAACAATGTGCTTTCAATAGCCATATACAGTCGTAAAATAGCAAGAATATAAATGGGGAGTAGAAATGGTTATAGTTAGACTGATGACCAACGTGGGATTGGCAACGCTTCCATTGAATGATATCATAGAAAATTTTTGACTTCGGTTGTGTTGGACAATTTAACACTGGTGAAATTATTTCCTTTTGGGATTCAACGCATCCTTGAAACAACTGTATATTGCAATGTATAATTCACGCGTAATTATGTTACTAAATATTATTTATCTTGAGAATGGTTTGTCCTAGAGTAATGATTGGTTTCTTTCCTTTTGGCGGCATATGACAATACCGAGATATTAATTTTCTTTATCTTTTTCATTTCCTTCTTCTATTACTGATATGCATAAGTAAATCCAATATCTCTATCTGCCTGGGGCGTTTAATGAGAAATTTGGCGTCGCCAACTTGCCAACATTGCTAATTTGGCACGTTTTTGCAGGACGACTTCTTCTCTGGAACCAATTTTTTGCATAACATCTATGCACCCCATATTCATAAAACCCTCTTAAAATATAGCTCCTAAAGCTAGTATCGCACTTCCATTGCACATAATATTTATTGCCCATTTTCACACTTCATCCATCATAAAATAGCCGATACCTGGCATGGCCAGCAAGTCAACTTGCTATGTACCGCAATTTAAAGTACTCAGTCTTATACTAGCTCTATGCAAAAATGTCCTGATTTTCCTCTCGAAATCCCGCGGGCACGCTTATGTGCCACGGCACGGCAATTGAAAGTCGGTAATTTTGGCATTAAAACTTCCAAATATAAAGCAAGCACAGCTTTCCCATCCATGAGCATCCACACTGATGATAAAATGATCTTTCTGTAAAATTAACTATTCAAAGTATAATCTTACTTTTACCGCTTCAATAATAATTATACAGACAACTTTTCGAATTAGGGCGAACAATAAGGTCAGACCCACGTCCTGGGACTGGAGAAAATTTCTCCAAGGAGATACTACGCTTAAGATGCGTGTTCCGCCCCCTCCCTCCTCTATTGAGAGATATGCACACTGCAACCGTATCTCTGATGGTTTCTCCAGGGTATATTTCTCGATTTATTTAATTAGGACGATTGTCTTGGCTTCACAAAGGAACGGAAGATGGTTCCCAAAGAGAATGACTCTGGACGGATTTGAGATTATAGGGGTGGCATGACGGTGGGAAGGGCGATGCTGGAAAGTAGAAGATACTTATTCCATGGGAAGTAACTGAGTAAAAGTAACGGCGTTACCTGTAACGGTTACTTTCCTTGAAACTCAGATCCTTGGTCACTTTTTAAAATTTCACAACTGTAATTGCAACGGTACAGAGACAAAAATCGTAAAGTTTTAATTTTGTTGGCTTCTAAAACATTAAATTCCGGAGAAGAAAAGGAGTTCCCCAAGACAAAAATTGTGAAGTTTTGATTTTGTTGGATTCTAAAACATTAAACTCCGGAGCAGAAGAAAGGTTTACTAAGTATTTCAATTTTCGGTTTCTTTTCCACTTCCGTTTTAAAAAATCTCCTTTAACTTGAAACACTTATTTCTCAAGATTGGGTACAGTAATAGAGCTTAGATGATAACTGATAAGAACAGCATCAAATTATAAAGGAGGTAGAGTAGTTTATGAAAGATTTCGAACTTCTGGTTCTTTTTCCCCTTCTTGTTCGCAATTTTTTCTTGATACATATATTTCTAAAGACTGGTTATAGATAGAGCTGAGGTGATGACTGATATGGTATCCGCATCAAATTTTGGAAGAACATCCCTGATCCCGAATCAAACATTTTTGAGGTGATGTCTGTGTGTGTATGTGTGTGTGTGTGTCAGTGAGACTGGGGAGACGATATCTCACGAACGAATGGAGCGATTTGAATGAAATTTGGTGCAAAAATCACAATCCATGAATACTGGAAGCCTATTGTTTTAAAACACAATCGAATGTTCAGAACCCTCCTAATTTTTTGAGTGAAATTTTGGAAAAATCATCAAAAAATCAAAACCTTTAACAAAGTTATGCAAATAGACATTTCTTATGTAATTTTACCTTAGAAAACGATTGACATAACTTTTAGAACGCTAGCATGAACTGTTCTCGAGATATTACACATTTTTCAAATAAATTTTTCAAAAAGTCCCATAAATTAAAAAAAATATATTAACTGTTGAGAAACATGTTCACTTTTCATATGTAATATCATGCGATAAATTGGGTGATATCATTCTCGTGGATCTAACTCGTTCCCTTAACGAGAAAAGGTACTTTGAGTAATACTTTTGTATTTGAAAGCCGAAAGTCATTTATCTGCTGTAAGAATAACTTATTTCTCCGTCCATAACGCTTGGCGAGATTTTGGCGACGAATTTAGCGAAATGTCGTCAACTTGGCGACGTTTTTAAATGTTGCCAAATTAACGAAAATCTCGCCAAATGGATACAGATGACGCTAAATCAATGAAAATGACGACCAATTCAAGAAAATTCAATATCTTTGAAAGAATATAACTATCTACTATAAGAATAAAATTTTTTTAACTGTAAAAGTAGTAAATTCATTGCATTATATAAGGAAGGTCATGTGCTGCCCACATCAGATTTTTTTAAGTTGTGGTTATATGAGTTACAATTTATCCCTAATGTATCATTGGAATTTAATATATATATATATATTCCAGATTTGTACCAAAAGCAGACATGCACCAGAGTATAACAACGGATTTACCTACCAAATATTCTAAGATTTCGTTGAATAGTTTTTGAGCTGTAATGGATACATGCATTAATAGACAGACAAACATATATATACATATATATATACACACACACGCATACATGCACATACGTAACGTAATACTTATGGATTTGTGTTTCAGTATCTGAAACGTGTAGATTCGTTAAAAAATCAAGTTCCAATTTTCGACCTCATTTCAATACTTTCTTTATAGATTACGATGTTTTGTTGGGAAAGTAATAGAAAGTTAGACTTTATATCAATCACACACTAGTTTCATTAAACACAAAATCGTTGCTTTCAAAACAGCCTAAATGTAATTCCAAAATAACGCCAAGGCCCTTCAAATAATGCCCCCCCCCCCTCCTTAATTACAATCTAACTGGAAAAGACACGACATTAAGAACCTCAATTATCACAAAACAAAATCAAATTCCTTGGATGAATAATCAACGATTACGCCGATGAAATAAAACCCTCTGTAAAGTCTGCCTGGAACAATAGACGCCCACTTTCGTCGCTTCAGAAACAATTCCATAGACAACATTTCGAATCAGAGCGAACAATAAAGACACATACCCACGCTTTGGGAGATAGATGCCCCCGGAAACTTTCTCCAGAGATGCGCTAAAATGCGGGTTTGGGCCATTTAGAGAAATGCACACTGCGACCGTATCTCCGATGGTCTCTCCTGAGCCTACTTCTCGATTTATTTAATTAGGGAGGGGATGGTTGTGTCGGGCATCACAAAGGAAAGGAAGATGGTTGCAAAGGGAGGATTGTCCTCATCCATAGACCCTTGAATGCTCCACTTCAAGAGAGGACGGGAGGAGTGTGTGTGTGTGAATAGCATTAAAAGAAAGGGTTTGTCCACCAATCAGTGTTACACATGATTTAAAATACTAACAGCAGTCGCATAAGCACTTTGGATTCAGGAAGAAAATACATTAAATCATTGGGGATCACACATTTACCCTTCGACCGGATTTGCGCCCGATCGTGTAAAGAAAGTGTGGGAAAAAAACATTACATAGTGTTGTGGAGTATCCTCTGAAATTATGGGTGTACACTCAGGATACAAGGTTGAGTCCAAATTTCTGGATAACTAACACTCTTATTGACAAGCACAGCGTCAACAGGAATAATATACAGCAAATAGCTGGATGACTATCTCACACGATCACTAAACAACAGTTAGGTACAGTAAATAGCAAATAAATGCTCTACTAATGTTACAAAACAGACGATACTATTTTCAAAACATTGACGTATAGCACAGTTCAATGTAGCTCGTATCTGCCATCAACAACTGCTCTCCAACTGAGTGATAACTACTTTTATAGACTCTCTGTAGGAACTTAGAGACTCGTATCTCGAAGAATATTCGTTACATTGAGAAGGTTTTCAAACATTCGAAATGCAGTAAATTGGAGATAAATTGCCAAATCTGGCAAACCCAAGATTCACGTCATAGAAATGACTGTCTGTAAAGGTATTTACTCCGCCTGGTTTTCAAAAGAAACTGCAGCTTTTTACACGTTTGTAACAATAGTATAATGTATAGGGAACGTATTGCAAAGAAGTCGAAAATTTAATTTTGAATTTTCGACGGAAGAGAACGTTTCAAGCATCCTTGAACTAAAAAAGAACGTTTTGAGGTAATGTCTGTGCGTGTGGTAATCTCCCAAAATAATGGATTGTTTCGAAAGTAATTTAGTATGATTATTACAATCAGTGAATATTGAAACTCTGTTGATTTTAAACGCGTTTGTATGTTAGTATATGTATGTTAGTAAGTGTGTGAGTGTATGGTGTGTCCGTGAGTCTGTGGAGGCGATATCTCACAAACGAATGGAGCTCTTCGAAAACAAAATTGGTACGATTATTACAGCCAGTGAGTACTGGAACACTATTGATTTTAAATTTAAATGTAATTGAATGTACGTAAACCCAGCCATTTTTCGAATGAAATTTTGAAATGTTTTTCAAAATCAGAATCTTTAATAATCAAAAATAGATTGCCATTCTGTGTGATATTTTTCATTAGAAAACGAATAATGCAGACCTCAAAACGCTAGTATGAACTGTTCTCGAGATATTACATAATTTTTAAATGCATTTCTGAAAAAAGGGAAAAAGGATTGCTGTAGATCTTTGCAAAACCTGTGCAATGCTTTCAACTTCAATGATCACACAGGATGATAGTCAAAAGTGCAAGCAGCAGATACGTTGCCAAATTTGTTCTTAAGTCAAGATTTTTATGTTATTCGTTTATTCCAGAAATGTAAAAGTTAAGAAGTCACAATTATCTTCTTTTTCATTTTTTTTTTCACGAAAAAACTATTTGAAAAATAATCTAATTTTATTTTTCTGGTATACAACATAAACCCACTATAACTACTTTGATTAAAAAAATTAGTCTTGGAGTTATATCTAAAGTGATACAATAAAGATAAACAAACCTAAGTCTTCCCACATTATTTTCTCTGAAGGGTGGATGGGGGTGTAAACTGCGCTAAAATACGTGTTTAAAGATATATGCATACTGCAACAGGGCTTCGATAGTATCTCCAAGGCATATTTCTTGATATATTTAATTAAGGGGAGGGGGTGACAGTCCTGGACATCACAAAGAAAAGGAAGATAATTCCAGAGTGAATGGCAATGGAAATAAAAGGGGGGGGGGACGAAGTGATAGATGTTTATATGAAATTGAATGCAACGCTTTGTCCACTCTTTCAGTGCCATAAAGGGCAATTTCGAAGAGTCACATGGGCAGACACTGTTTCTTTCAGGCATATATCCAGTTATTCCAATGATCATTCGCCACACACACCCGGAGATATTTTATGTTACCCAGCTAAATATTAATAAATTTAGGTTATAGTGAAAAATGAAGTTTTGCATTTTTTGATGCTACAGATTTGGAGCAGGAAAGGTGCAAATCGAATAAAAAAAAAGCTGTTATCGTTGTGCGAATGGAATTTAGAAATTGATTCCTAAGAGGATAGTCGATTATTTTCAGAATAAGATTTTATAGCTGTATGTAGTCCAAATCGCAATATTTATATGCATATATATATATATATATAATAGTTACTATATATATATATATATATATATATTAGATAAAAGTTGCATATATAAAATATATTGATATAGAGCAAATACAAAAGTCCTGAAATAAATTATGTGGATAGACAGTTATGGATGGTCATCAAAGACAGTGCTACATCGCATGCTTTGAAGTGGCGAGTGTAGTTGGTGGATATAAGAAAGAGTCTGAATATCTGTTTAATTTCAGATTTTTTAAATGCATCAGCATATGTTAACAGGAACTGGATGGAAGTATATACTTTTGAATTATATTTCGCAAAGTCCTGAAACAGTCGTTATATGAAATGGAAGATCAGTAATATGCTCAAAGATACGAAGCTCAAAGTGGAATGATTTCTCTTTTGGAATTCGGGTTTGTTGGTTCTCTTGCACTGATGAAGGGGATCCGGCTTATATTCGAAACAGCTACATGCTGCATTATTGTGTTATTTGTGATTATATACGTTAATTAAGTTTTCCCTATCCTATGAACAAAGTGTATTTTACTTATTGATTCTGAAAGAGTTCAGAAACACGGAAGTCAAATTGCTACGAATACTGAAAATATGTTCAAGGCATAGCGCCTATCCCCGAAGAAAAACCACATTTACAAACAACCATTGGTATTTTAGGGTTCCGGTTGCCTGAACCAGGCGACAATTTTGGATAAATATTAGTAACTTGGCGAGTTTTGTAAATATCTCGAATTTTCTAAATTGGTTAAGAACTTTCCCATTTTTCTACTGTGTATGATATATACTGTAAGGATTAACAATTTCTATTCTCGAATTCTTATTTTTCAAGCAATGTCTTCCCCAGGGAAAGAAAAGTCTAAATTTAAATAGCAGCCTCGCAAATTGCGGACGGCAGGTGGAGCTGGCAACCAGGTTCTTAAAAATGCGAGGTGCAAAGCATGAGAGGGTACGTGGTGTGTGTGACTGCAGCCGACGGTACAAAAGGTGGACCATGTACAGTATTGTGGCAATTAATTGAGAAATGTCATTTTTTTCGTTTTATCACACGTAAGCTTAGGAAGAAGCACTCCAAATTAGCTCAGAGTTCAAATTGCAGTTATTATCAAAGTAGCAGGTGTTCGTATGCACCTGGTAAGTAGCAGGTGTTCAAATTCCTCCGCCAGGTGGCAGGTGTTCCGCAGTGGTAGTTTCTCAGTTGTTGCGGGGCTCATTAGCGTCATGGATATCAGCGCGGAAACACGTGCTAAAGTGATTGCGCTTAGAGAACACACTTCTAAGACGTTCGAGGAAATAGGTAAAATATGTGGAGTGAGTACAGCAAGTATCGGGAGGATCTGGAAGTGGTTTCAGGAAACAGGAAATGCTGGAACCAACCGCTCTGGAAGATGCGGCCGAAAAAGATCAACTTCGACTCGTGACGACAAAACTTTACATCGAATGAGTGTTAAAAATCCTCGATTAACCAGTTTTGACCTGTCTAAGTCCATGGTGACAGCTGGTGTTGATATTGCACCTTTAACAGTGCGATACAGGCTGTTAGAACACGGACGGAGAGCACGTCGACCGTACAAGAAGCAGCTTCTGACGCTTCGCATGAAGAAAAAAAGGTTGGAATGGGCACGGAAATACAAAACATGGACTGAGAAGGACTGGGAGAAAGTTCTCTTTTCTGACGAAACACATTTTGTGGTTCAGGGATTTAGATCTATGTTCGTGAGAAGGAGCCAATGAGAACCTCTCAATCAGCACCACATCAATCAAGCACCCAAGCATCCGCCCAAAAAGATGTTTTGGGGTTGTTTCAGCGTTTTGAGGACAGAATCTCTTGTTCCCGTAGAGGGAATGATGAACAGTGCCAGTTACGAAGTCATATTGACCCGAAAAGTGCTTCCAACCATGGCTAAACTGTGGCCGAACGGAGATTGCGTTTACCAACAAGACAGCCCGCCATGTCACACTTCGAAGCGAATCAAAAATTTCTGCTCAAAAAAAAATATTACCGTACTGGATTGGCCCGGGAATTCACCAGACTTGAATCCCATAGAAAATTTGTGGGCTATTGTCAAAAAACGGCTTCACAAATTTGACTGTACGACGATGGACAAGCTAATTTCGGCCGTTATTGACATATGGTTCAGAGACGTTGAAATTAAAACTACATGTGCTAGTCTAGTACATTCCATGCCGAAACGTGTCTGTGATGTTATAAAGTCTCGGGGAGGTCATATCACTTATTAGTTTTAAATGTATCCACAGAAAACTTGAATAAAACTGAATTTTATAAAAAAAATTGCATTTCTCAATTAATTGCCACAATACTGTACATTCTAATTTATTATTTGTAGTACGTCAATGGGTGTTTACTTTATAATTTTCTATAGTTTTAAGAATAAACTTGTTGTTTTTATGAAAGGATGCCTACGTGTTCATTCCGCCATCTTTACAATACCACATCTTCTAGACATAGTAGCTTTTCTCGCGTTCTTCAAAAATAAAAATAAAAAATTAAATTCCCTGAAGATACAGAACAATATCTCCCCCCCCCCCTTCAACAATTCGCGAAACATTCCAAGTTTTTTACAAAGATATCAGAAACAGCTTTCCTCATTCTACACCTTATGGTAACCAAGCATTGTTTTGACGTTCTTTGGGTAAAAAATGTTCCATATCGATTGTTTTACTGAGAAATCGAAGCCTTCTAGTTCCAGACAGACCCCAGGGACAAACATTAAAAATATCCTGTTTTCCCAGTTAGAAAGAAGGAACTTCTGCGTCAGCGGCGCTAATATTTGCTTGGAAAGATAAAGAACATGATACGATTAAGCACCATGTCAGGTCCATACAGCTATCTTGCAATCGTCAGGGGCACTTGAACTTTGAGGGCCTTTCGTAAATGGATCAAAAGCGGAGAGGAAAATTGCTTTTTTCTTTTTCTAATTTAAACAATTTCAATTTTATGTGTTTTCCACAAATAAATTTCCTACCATCTTTTGTTTATCTGTTAATTTTTACTGTCTCATACTGTTGTATAGAAACATGTACTGTTTTCCTAAACAGTTTCGAATTCGAGAATTTGGTGGGTGGGGGGAATATCTCGAGAACAGCGTGTGCTTGTACCCTGCAGACGAATTCATTCGTATTTAAATAAAAAAGTTATACATAAAATAACTTTTTAACATTTTGTAGTACGATCATTTGATGCTGACATTTCCAATTTAAAAATGTTTGAAAAACATTTACCGATGACTTTGCCAGATCTCTCACTTACCGATCAAAACAATCGTACCAATTCTATTATAATTGTTCAATTTGTCCAAGAGATATTAAGCTCGCACGGGAACGTAGCTACCATACCTCAAACCTCCACAAGGCGGGAAAGGAGCTTACAAACGGGCCCAGAAAATTGCGAAAAGGATTATTTAAAAATTATAAGTCACAGAGGGCCTCACAATTTGGAGGGGTGGGACAGCCCAGTGGTTGCAGGGATTGCACGTGGACGACCCGAGTTCGATTCCTGGCTCTGCCCAAACAGCCCCCGTGTTCACGCGGAGTACGGGCTCGTTAAATATGTGGGTTCACAAGTCCTTCCTCGAAATGTTGGTAATTTGAGAAGAACGGTACGGACTCTGTGGATGCCGCCCCAACTGGGTTCCGGCCTAAATTGCGTGACACTTCCCGGCCGGCCTTTATACCTTCGGGTAGGTCGGACAGTTTCGGTCGAAAAAGAAGAAGGTACCACAAACGGTGCCGATAGGGATCGTTGAAAGAAAAGTTGATTGATATTTAAGGATAACTAAAACGGGTAAATCCAATAAAATTAGATAATTAAATTTTTAACTTCATCGAGTCATCTAATAAGATAAACTATGCAGGAAATGTAATATAAGTTTATCTAACTAGCAGAAGAAGGGCTTTGAATGCACTCGCAGATATAAAGTGTGCGAGCTGTGAAAGTTTTCAAATTAAAACTTAATTTAACAAATGAATTATGCAATTAGAAGTAGAACAACTAATTTCAATATTTGAGAATCCTAATACAAAAAAAAATCTGATGTGGGCAACACATGACTTTCCTTATATAATGTAATAAAAAAATCTGATGTGGGCAACACATGACTTTCCTTATATAATGTAATAAAAAAATATGATGTGGGCAACACATGACTTTCCTTATATAATGTAATGAATTTACTACTTTTACAGTAAAAACATAGGTTTTTCTTATAGTAGATACTAATATTCTTTCCAAAACATTGAATTTTCGACAATGAGTCGTCATTTTCATTGATTTAGCGTCATTTTTATCCATTTGGCGAGATTTTCGTTAATTTGGCAATATTTCAAAAAGTCGCCAAGTTGGCGACAATCCGCCAAATTCGTAACCAAAATCTCGCCAAGCGTTATGCACTAAGAAATAAGTTATTCCTACAGCAGATAAATGACTATTAGTGTTCAATTACAAAAGTATTACTCAGAGTATCTTTTTTCATGAATGGAACGAGCTAGATCCACGAGAATGATGTCACTCAGTTTATCGCATGGTATTACATATGAAAAGTCAACATGTTTATAAATAGGAAATATTTTTTTTATTTTATATGACTTTTTGATATTTTTTTTGAAAAATGTACAATATCTCGAGAACGGTTCTTGTTAGCGTTCTAAAATTTATGTCAATCGTTTTCTAATGAAAAATTACATAAGAAATGTCTATTTGCGTAACTTTATTAGTGATTTTGATTTTTTGATGATTTTTTCAAAATTTCATTCGAAAATTTGGGGGGGTTCTGAACATTCGATTGCGTATAAAAGCAATAGGCTTCCAGTGTTTACAGATTGTGATTTTTGT
This sequence comes from Amaurobius ferox, assembly GCA_951213105.1. Classification (NCBI taxonomy): domain Eukaryota; kingdom Metazoa; phylum Arthropoda; class Arachnida; order Araneae; family Amaurobiidae; genus Amaurobius; species Amaurobius ferox. The sequence goes on along the minus strand of OX578150.1, from coordinate 128,449,885 downwards.
ACCAAATTTGGTTCAAATCGGTCCATTCGTTCGTCAGTTATCGTCTCCACAGACCCACTGACACACACACACACACACACACACAGACATCACTTCAAAAATGTTTGATTCGTGATCAGGGATGCTTGAAACGTGCTCTCCCGTCAAAAACTCGAATTCGAATTTTCGACCCCGTCACAATACTTTCCTTATACATTATGTATATAAGGAAAGTAAGAACAAATAAGATTTTAGAATTTGAATTGTAAATAAAAGAAATTAAAAGTACAGGAAAACAACAGAATCATAGTAACCATGGAGGTAAAAGTAAGGAGTTAAAATTTCATATTAAGAAAATGCCAATATAGTTTGAAACAATTATTCAGGTGGCGCTGGGAAAAGTTACGTAGTCATGCGTGGTAAGCATTTCTTTGGCGAAAGGCTTACAATATTTATTTATACCGCTCATTTTGTAAAAATAAATTTTTACGCAATGCAAAGTAGAACTGAAATAATTAAAAATATTCCTACGTATTCAAAATTATTTTACCTTTCAATTTATTCTTATCTCACTATATTCTGTACTCTATCCTACAACTATGAAAAAATACTATACTCTTAAATACGGAAACCTTAATTTAAAAATAATCATAAATACATATACTCAATACTATGCCTTTCTGATGTGTCAACTAACAATAACAGCTACTTCACTAACATTAGCGCCACCTAGATATAATTCTCAAAGCACTCTGGCATTTTAAGCGTTTCAGCCATAGGAGTTTTATCTCCTTCTTTCTAACTCAATGATAGTAACATATTTAAATCTCAACAAAACGTATTTCCATAGATTTGCGCTTTATAATTGAATGTATCATGGAGGAAAAGGGTATCTCTAACTCAGTGGTATGTATTTTGTTTCGTCACGTTAGTTTAGCAAGAGTGTGAAAAAAAGGTAGTGAAGCTTAATATTGAACTCATTTTACTTTCCCTGCAATACATGGTAATGTATAGGGAACGTATTGGATTCATGTCGAAAATCGCAACTCGAGTTTTTGACGGATCTACACGTTTCAAGACCTCTAGAATGCGAAAAAAACATTTTTAGCGCGACGTCTGTGTGTGTGTCTGTCTGTCTGTGCAGATATTGTTTCCACTCTAACTAAAAAACTAATGGACCGAATTTCACAAAATTTGGTAGGTAAGTTACTTGTGAGTGAGTCTGGTGCTGATTAGTTTTGGGTACGATTTGGAATAAAAGAACCCGCCTTTTTTTGCGAAATGGCCCGCAAAAGCTTGTATCCACTCTAACTGAAAAACTACTGGACCGAATTTCACAAAATTCGGTAGATGAGTCACTTGTGGGTCACCCTGGTGCTGATTAGATTTTGGAACGATTCGAAAAAAATAACTTGCCTTTTTTGCAAAATGGCCCGCAAAAATCGTCAAAATCTAAACTAAAGAACTAGGTATACTCAAATATATCCATTAAATGCTCGTTTAATACGTAATTTTTAACGACAAAAATAATAAGACCAACTCCATGACACTAGGACTAGCCGTTCTCGAGATATTTTAGTTTTCCGTATTTTCTCTACGCCACCTTTGAAAATAAGTCCGGTTACCGAATGAGAACGAAAATTGAATTAAAAGTGAAATAAATTGAATTAAAATAAAGAGAACGTTAATATAAGTCTGCAGAGAAAGTCATGTGCTGCCCACATCAGATTTTTACTTTCCCTGCAATACAGGGTAATGTATAGGGAAAGTATTGGAATCATGCCGAAAATCGCAACTCGAGTTTTCGACGGATCTACACGTTTCGAGACCTCTAGAATACGAAAATACTATTTTTAGCGTGACGTCTGTGTGTGTGTCTGTGCAGATTTTGTATCCACTTTAACTAAAAAACTAATCAACCGAATTTCATAAAATTTGGTAGGTAAGTCACTTGCGGGCGAATTTAGTGCTGATTAGTTTTGGGTACGATTCAGGATAAAAGAATCCGTTTTTTTTTTGTGAAGTGGCCCGCAAAAGCTTGTATCCGCTCTAGCTGAAAATCTAATGCACCGAATTTCACAAAATTTGGTAGATAAGTCGCTTGTAGGTCACCCTGGTGCTGATTAGATTTTGTTACGATTCGGAAAAAATAACCTTTTATTGCAAAATGGCCCGCAAAAATCGACAAAATCTAAAATAAAAAACTACGTATGCTGAAATATATCCTTTAAATGCTTGTTGTATACGTAATGTTTAGCGAAGAAAAGAATAAGACCAACCCCATTACATTAGGACTAGCCGTTCTCGAGATATTTTCGTTTTTTCTCTACGCCACCTTTGAAAATGAGCCCAGTTCCCAAATGAGAACGAAAATTGAATTAATAGTGAATTAAAATTTAATTAAAATAAAGAGAACGTGTATATAAGTCTGCAGGGAAAGTCATGTGCTGCCCACATCAGATTTTTAACTTTGGTACAACAATGGTTTTTTGCACACTATTTGTGGGAAACGTAGTGAGCATGCGCGATTTAAAAACGGGGGTTTCGCTCTGTTTCAGTTGGTTTTGATAATTGAAATTGCGATTCTGCAAATCTGAGTTCAATTCCACGAATGTGTGCAAAATTTCATCTATTGTAGTTTTTGAGTAAATGGGATCACACAATTCAGATAAATGTTGATTTCGCTTCACTCGTCCATAATAGTGTTTACAAGAAACGCCATTTAAGGTGAAATCATCACAGGCTCCAAAGAATTTTATACTCTTTCCAGAAAAGTGTAGAACAAGAGCTTCTCATGAATTCGTGATCCCTTCAAAAGAAGTCTTACATAAAGACATCACAAACAAATTTCGTCGCCTCACGGCTTATGATAACTAGGTATTGTTTTGACATGACTGCCAAAGGAGAAGTTTCATTATCGATTATACTCTTTGTCAGAAATCGAAGCCCTCTGGTTTCAGATAGACCCCAGGGACAAAACATTAATTAACTGAAGTGTGGCTCCACTCGACCGTCTCATACCAGAATCCAATTTTAACATTAAAAGTACCGACACTCAATGTATACCTAGATAGACCCCAGGGTAGGTTTCAGATAGACCCCAGGGACAAAACATTAATTAACTGAAGTGTGGCTCCACTCGACCGTCTCATACCAGAATCCACTTTTAACATTAAAAGTACCGACACTCAATGTATACCTATTAGTACCGTAACCGATCAAATGACCGGTTTTCAGATAAAAACTTTATTTTTTCTGATTGAATGAGGTAATATTGATTTTAGTAAGAAGATATTAAACAAAGTAACTTTAAAGTAATAGACTCCATTCGGTTCCTAAAACCCGATTTGCTTCTTCTATTGTGCGTGTTCTTTATGTTTCATAATACGGTGGTCAATTATCAACAAAAATGCGGTCTTCACTTTACCTTTCATAATATTGAAATTTGCATATCCCGTTGAATCTGATTCTTCCCTGAAAATGTTATGAAGTGCTGCTCTCCCAGATGTAGCACCTATTTGCATTTCTTCACAAACAGTGCCGTCAATCGAAATAGACAGCTCATTTTTTCATTCTCATCTTCAGAACTTGAGAGCAATCTCATTTTTTTGCGTCCTCTACGTATTATATCCACAATATTCTCCTTTTCATCGTCGGTATCTGTAGGCTCACACTCAGTGTCTAATAGATCATTATCGTTTTTAAATAATATATCTTCACTTTGAGAAAGTTCACTTTCATCCATTTCCCAAAACTCTTCTCTTATGTTATTTATTTCTTCTAAGAACTTAGTGTGTCTTGAATGTTTCGACATTTTTTCAGGGTGAAGATTAGGAATGGAGTAACGCTGTAAAAACAAAACATAAACTAACTAGTAATAGCAAAAATTAAGCACACATCCACAACAGAAGGTCTTTATTTTACTTCCTATAAGACGTACAAAAGTTTAAAAAAAGGGGCCATAGCGCATTCGAGCATAAGTATGCTCTTCATCAATGGTTACACGGAAATAAAATTTGAATCGTTCATATATAGACCAGATGTAGCGACAAAATTTGCATAAATAGAATTTACAAAAGGATCTACGATTAGACAAGGATAAACCGTAAGCTATAAAACAATTTTTTTAGAGTTTCATAAATTTCAGCAACAAAAGAACAGCATATCAAATTACAATTTAATTACAGAAATCGAAAAAAAAAGGGGGGGGGGCAATCAAGCATAATCCCAAAGATGAAGTCGTCAAAGATAACTTTGCAGAGACTTGAATTGCATGGAGTCGAGAATGAGTCGCCAAGCGTAACTCAAATTCAAAACAGGGTCAAAATTACAAACGGACTCACGATAAAGACCTTCTGTTGTGGATGTGTGATTAATTTATGCTATTATAACATCAGACGTGATGCCAAATTATTTATTAACTAGTAATAATTTTTAGTTTTTGTCACCTTTTTTTACAACTTGAAATTTTACGCACTTAATTGAAATTTTAATAAACAATTATTTTAAATTGAACTCACTACGCAACAGTCCTTGCGGAAACAGATGAAAATATGAAGAATGTGCATGCATATCACATTTTTCTGATCCGATAACCTCTTATAAGGCAATAAAGTTTTCTCCCGGTCAAATGACCGGTCGTAGTAGTTAACGGTAGACTATATATCTTTATTATATAAACACAAGAAGAAGAAAAAATAAATATTAAAAAATTGATTGTATACATTTAATTGAAAAAGTCACGTGAGAAAAACAATAACATTATATGCGAATTTTCTAATCAAAAGTTTATAACCTTTTATTTGACCGGTCATGGTACGTTTAGTGTTAAGTAGGGGTTTTTTTTCTTTTTCAAGGGTCCAAATGATTACAATTATAGCATATTACCTTTCACTTTTCGGAGCAATATGTGTAGATGGACATTGGAGGAGTAGAACAAATAAAGAGGTTTATGAGAGATATAAAGAGATGGATATTGTTACAACTATAAGGAAAAAAAGAATTCAATGGCTCGGACATATGATGAGGATGGAGAAGAGAGCTACTAGAAGGCTTTTGGAGGGAAACCCATGTGGGTTAAGATCCCGAGGAAGACCTAGGGACAGATGGAAGGAGCAGGTAGAGGAGGATTTGAAATCGCTTGGTATTAGCAATTATAAGAGGAAAGAGGCCAATAGAAAGGAATGGTCAAAAATCTTAAAGGAGGTCAAGGCCCCACAAAGGCTGTAGTACCATGATGATGATGATGACCTTTCACTTTAAATGTCTTGAAAATTTTTTTGATTGATACCATATTTGATAATGCACCGCTCCTTCCCCCCCCCCCCCGAGGGGGCTAATAACATCACGAACAAAAAAATTGTATCGCAGTTGTTTTTTACAACAATAATCGAAACTATTAAATCTCGTAATCACTGATGTATAAAAAAAAATCCTTTTATGTATGATTATATCAAATTTTATCCTATGCTGCCATGTTAAAAAAATATAAAATTATAAAATTTCGAATGCATTTTAAAGCAGTGCTCGCTCGAATTAAAAAAAAAACTATCTAGCTCTAGATTTTGTGATGATAAAGCCGGATATAAAGTTTGTGAAAATCCACTGAATTTGTGGCCGCTATCGTGCACACAAGAAATCGACCACAGACAGACAGACGGACATCACTCCAAAAATAGTCAAAACGTGTTCAGGAGGTCTTAAATCTCGAATTTAGAAATCTTCGTGAAAATAATACTTTCTGTATACTGTATCCGATAGTATAAGAAAGTAAAAATACCTTTTAACTTCCCTTACAATGCCTTGTATATAGAAAGCTAAAGTATTATTGCTTGTACCTAAAATATTTCCAAGTCATACTGTCAATTCCGAGCAAAAACGACATTTGCTACTATTGCTATTATTTGAAGCTACTATTGCAACTAAGGCAACTATTTCTATTATTTGAAGGTTCGGTTGGCTTGATCTTGGCGAAAATTTTTGGGGAATGTTGCCAATTTGGCGAATTTTAACTAGTTTTAAAAACTGAATTTTGCAGTTTGGTTCATAATTTCAAGATTTACGTTAATTTTTCGAGATCTTTGCACAGAGGATATATAAACGGATCATCGTTCAGCTAGACTGAGTTATCGTGACACGACCAAAGGTGAACTGAGAATACGTTAGTGTTTTGAGAATCTAATCTTTTGTTTTGTAAATGAGAAGAGCAATTGGTGGCGTTTGCATATTTCCTGCCAAACTGAAAAATTAATAAAAAATAAGTCTGGTCACCATTATCAAATGAGTGGATATTTTCATAATAATTTTACCAGAAATTAATCAACACCAATTTTTAAAGGTCACCAAGAACCGTTATTAAGATATTTGAAACTTTACATTTCTTTCAAAGGGTTATGCACAATTTCTTTAGGATGGAATTAGTAAATTAAATAATAGGAAAGAAATTAGGAGGAAATTGAAAAGAAATTAAATTACTGATTGGGGGCATTTCATTAAGTTGAAAAGTAAAAGAACTAAGAGGAAAATCAGTAATTTCTTCCTAAACTTCTTTAGAAGGAAATTTTTAGTAATCAACACACCATTTCGAGGATATTAGATACTATATTTCCCCCCTCAAACGGGAATGTAAAATTGCTGTTGCCACCTGCAATCTTTTAATTAAACGCACAATATTGTTGCTAACACTTGAATGAACTTAATGGATAGAATCATAGCAAAAGTTGGCTAGATTTCATGGATAACCAATATAAATAGCACCAAATAGAACAAAACATGAAAAAAATAGCTCAATCAAGCCATAAAATAGTAATCCTGAAAATAATATATTTTAAAAATCATTTGTATTTTATTATAAACTTTAATATCATATTTAAAGTGATATTAAAAATCTACTGGCCTATTTTAGTTAAGAAGTTAGACTCAAATTCTTATTGCTTTCGAATAAAATCGTAATTTCTTCTCTATGTTAAGAGTAAGTTATGAGTTAAACACTGGATTATTTTTAATTAATTGAAATTTCATAATAATTTCTTTTGTATATTTTAAAAGCTCCATGGTTCCTTTTTGGAGTTAAGATCTGCGACTTTTTGAAACCCAGCATAATTCTTAAGTTAATCAGGTTATTGTCAAACAGTAATAAAGGCAGAAAAACGATCCCACAATGCACTTCGTTAGAGTCCATAATCATTCCCCTTCTGATCACAGAACGCTCATTCACAGCCTATCGAACACGAACTACATATCGGCGTCACTTTTCAGGACAAAGTTAATTTTGCCTCCACCCCCACCCCACTTTCCCCGCAGCAATCCTTTACTTCATTAACCGCGCCCGAGTTGAGTTGTTCGCCGCCTGCTCGGCGTAATCCGGGCCCCAAAGCGCTTAATTGCCGGTATATCCGGCCTGAGCATAAAAGATTTCCGACAACTTTCTGTTCTAGAACAATTTAGGAGCCACCCAGAACTTAGTTTAACAGATGAACGGCCATTGTTATGGCGCACACGTGACCTGCGATGAAGGTCTGGATTGGCCGAAAGATCGTACGCCAAGAACTCGAGAGTTTAGAAGTTTTGTTATTGTGGAAAAGATGCTGGGTATGAGGGAGAAGGGGTCAGAACTTAAATCATTGTTCGAAAGAGGTGCAAAACTACAAAGGGAATAATTTAAGATGACTGAGAAGATTTCTTTTCGTTGTAAAAAAGACTTTATTTTCGCCCAGTTTCTCATCCGTGAGAAAAAGTTTTTGTTTCACTTTTAGCGATCGAAATGGAAGTTCTTAGGGATTTTTTTTTCCCAGCTTCTCGCCTTTGGATTTAATTTAGCATAATAAAAGTTTTCCATCAATTCCAACTGGAAAGAAACACAAGAAAGTGTCAGAAGTTGGTTTCAAATTTAAGAAAATAATTTTTTAGATAATCGCTTTGAAACGCCCAAAATCTTTTAGGAGTTACCCTTTCAGATAGATTTTGTTGTCTTTAATTTATATTATTATCTATTATTCAAGAAAGACTTGAGCAACGTATTTAAGCACAAAAAAAGAATAATAATGCAGCATACAGTTGTTCCGAGGATACTCTGGATCCCCTTCGTCAATCAAATCAACAAACACAAATTCAAAAAGACAAAATGACCAAGACACCTCAATACGGAGCTCCTACAGTCATAGGATACGTATCTCTCCCTCAGAAAATGAACAATTACGATTGTAACTTATAGCAATAGCAATTGTAGCAGTATGGTGCATAACTCGTCTTGGATGGCAGAATTCAGCAATAATGTAGAATTATAGCAATAACTGTAGCAATATGCACTCCTTACTACAGGATGCTGTGATGCGATCAGAAGTATTAAAGGATGGTGCACATTCCTTAATACTTCTTGGACTTATTAATACTTCATGCATAGCCCTTAATACTTCATGCACATCCCACAACTCGTCTTGGATAGCAGAAACTGAAAAATAGGCGTGCAAGGGGAAGAACAGTGAAAAAAAAAAAAGCAATTGAAATCAAAATTGGTCTGTCGTCAAAAAGTGCGAACTACATCTGAGAGTACATCAATGTAGATGATGTTTGTCAATCTATATTGATGTACGCTTAGATCACAGTAGCGGTCCACCTGGGACACTGAGTAAAAAAGTAAGTTCGTTTGGTTTTCTCGTCTAGGTGTACCACTACTTTAGCTCGCGCTTTTTGACGCCAGCCCAGTTTTGAATACACTTAATTTTGTTCTTATTTCTGCCTGTATTCTGCCATCCAAGACGAGTTGCGCACCATCCCTTAATACATCTGATCGCATCATAGCACCCAGTGGTACAAGATTGCATATTGCTACTATATTGTTATGAATCTATAACCGTAATTATTTATTTTCTGACGTGGAGGTAAGTAGCCCTTGGCTGCAGGAGCTCCGTAATGATGCATCTTGGTTATTTCGCTATTTCTGACTTCGCTTTTGTGGGTTCTCTTGCACTGACGAAAGAAATCCGGCGTATCCTCGAAACAGCTGTATGCTGCATTATTATTATATTATTTGTGCTTAAATACATCAAGTTTTCCTTATCTTCTGCACTAAATGTTTCTTCACTTATTGATTACCTACTAACATTCAAGTCTGTCAAATATAAGGAACCTAACACTTTTAAAAAATTAAATTCAAACTTTTTTTAATAAATTAATTTGTTTAAATATATATGACGCTTGGCGTTGAAAATAGTCCTGTACTTCGAAAATCAAACTCCGTTCGGTTCCGTTGTGGTCGATGATACATCCTTCTAAATCACTGGAAAGGGGACTTCTGGTGGGTGTCGAAAACCCAGACAATCCGACTCGTCCTAAAGCATGAGCAGCCGTTTGGACGGCCGGGCTTCTGGTGGGTGTTGTTATTGTTGAGACCCAGGCCGTCCGACCTAGCAGAAAGGTGTAAGGGGACTGGGGCTTATGGTGGGTGTTGCTGTTGAGACCCAGACGGTCCGACCTACTAAAAAGGTGTAAGGTAACTGTTTAGACGGTCGAGAAGTGCCACCCAATTTAGACCGAAACCCAGTGGGGGAGGCATCCACAGGGACCGTACCCTCCTTCCCTATCACCAACCTCTCGGACGGACTTACGGACCCACATGTTTAACGCCATCGTACTCCGCATGAACACGGCGGCAGTTGTGGCAGCGTGCAAATCCAGCGCACAAACCACCGAGCTACCGCGCCCGAAATGTGCCAACAGCACGCGGTGTTCCCAGGTGGTCACCCACCCAAGTACTAACCGCGCCCGATGCTGCTTGACTTCGGTGATCTAACAAGAACCGGTGTTTTCTGCACGGTAGGGCCGTTGGCCCTTCTGGTGGATGTTAAAAAGCTTTTCTGAAACCCCCATTTTGACAACTATAATATAGAACATTTAAGGCAATTATTATATAGATTAGCAATATCTAAACATTGTGTAATCAATATATGTTTATTACTATTGATATCGCGATTTTTTTTCAGCATTTGTGTGTTGAATATTTGGTTCAACACATAAATATTCAAAACACAAATGTTGAAATAAAATCGCGATTTTTTTTTTCAGCATTTGTGTGTAATTTATATTCTCTTAAGAGCAATTTCATCAGCATAAAAACCAATCTAATTTACCGAATTTTTTCGAAAATTCTAAAACTAAGTATTCTGCCAGTTGCAAAAACTAAATTACGCGGCACCAGATTCTGCGCATCCACACTTGAGTGAGTTTATTAAAATATTTCATTCCCCAAATCCTTCCCAGTAATCCCTGCGCGCCTTTTCCCTACTTGCAATTTTCATAATCCCTCTTTATTGCTTTTTCCCTTTTCTTTATTCCCCATAGTTCCCCCAACTCTATCAAAAGGGCTTCAGAAAAAGAAACATTAATTTTAAAGTTTCTTGTATGTGTGTGTGTGTACTTTTTTTCTTTCAGAATATTTTATGCATAAAGCGTTATGAAAACGAGGTAAAAATATTCATTTAGTGCATTCTAGTATGCATCAAAGTTTTAAGGCATTTAAAAACATGATTTTTAAATGCCTATTTAAATGCTTATTTAAAAACATGATTTTTAAATGCCTAGATACGATAATTTTCATAGTGAAAGTTTGAGTTAATTAAATTTTTGAAACTCACCTTTTTTCTATCCCGATTGTTCAATCTATCCGAATTTGTTAAGCTATCTGTTTAGACGACCTGGAAAATGTCACACACTTTAGACTGAAACTCAATAGCTATGGCAACAACAGAGACCGTACCATACTTCCTCTAACCCACCACATCTCGGCTGGATTTTCGAATCTGCAGATATTTTGTGCTCATGCCCCGCGTAGAGAGGTTGGGCGTCGCTGTTGATCACACACAGGACTACTGCGTGCGATCATTTCGCTTTAATCACTATGATACCTCCCTCCTCGCTACAGATTTTTAAGATTCTTTCTTTTGATCCAAACCGTCCGACCTACCCATAGCTGCAAGTTATCTGCTGGCTGGGACAGTGCCACCCAATTTAAACCGGAAACCGGTGAGGGTGACATCCACAGGGACGTACACCAACCTCTGAGGAGGATTTTTGCACCCTCAGATTTAAGGTGCCCGTACTCCGCGTAAACACGGGGATAGTTTGCGCAGAGCCGAGAATCGAATTCGGGTCCTCGAAGTACAATCACAGTATTAGCATTTGCTCAATCTCATCTCTGCAATCTCACCTGCGTCACCTCTTAAGCGTTTGCTTAAGTTGTAAATGAAGTGTTTTAAAAACTTAATTTTATTACGCGCCACATTCGATGAGCAAGAATTCAAAAGTTGGCGATATTGTTTTTTTTTTCAAATTGACATTGATTTTTTTCAATTTTTTCATTGATTTTTTTCAATTTTTTCAAAATGACACCAAAGTTGCCAAATCTGTCGCCAAGATGGAGCGTTCTGGAGAGTATTAAAACAGTGAAAGAGGTAAAGTAATAGAAATGTTAGACAACTTTGTTTTCAAAACATACGCAGCAAGCTAACCTAAATTTAACATTTTCGAAGTCTAGCGCAATAATCCCTCGACCCCCCTGAACTGCTACACGCTATTTTCCATAATCCCTTTTTTATCGCTTTCTTTTCAAATCCTAGTTTTCATAAATTCCCTGAAAATGCGACTTACTCCGTTCGCGGTTGGGAGGAGGTGGAGGGGGTAAGAAATCCAACTTCAATATTTTGCCCAAATACCTTGCGGTTTCCCTAGCGGAAAAGGAGTTAATTACGAGAAAGAAATGAAACTAAATTCAATTATTATTAGATTTCAATTGGAAAATTTGCGGGAATAAAAGTTTCTATTTTCTCCTCAGAGAGTTAAAGGGATAATGCTAAAAGAAAAATGAAAAACTTAAATCTAGCGTAATAATTTAGAGTACGAGTTTTAAAAGAGTAATGCATCGAAGGAAAAATGTGTAACGTAATTATGCGGAAATTAAAATAAAACGCAGGATACCGTCGTTTTGTGCATACGTTAAGTTCTCTTCGTCAATTTTCAACGTAACAATTTGATAACTATGAAAAATTGGCACTTCTAAAGTACAGATATTATTGTATCATCCGAAATTACAATACCGGTCAAATTTGACCGGTCGCAACGTCACATATCCTATATTTATTTATACACTAAATGTTAAGGCCGTCCTATAACGGTATACATAAAATTAGTTATACAGGGTTCCTGGGGATGTTCTTCAGCACCATGATAACTTTATAAGGTAAGGTCTGTGAGTGTATACACGTTATGTCTATCTAAAGTAACCATGCCTGATCGAATAAAAGGGATTTCAGCACCACTAACTGAGAATGAAACATCTGATGTGGGCAGCACATGGCTTTCGCTGTATAATGCAATAAATCTTTCACAGTAAAAAATTGATGTATAAGATCCATGGCACGATGTTTTAACGTTGAATTGTACATTTGGCACTCAAAACACGTAATGATGTTTGAAATTGAAGATAAACCCACGTCATGAATCTAAAATTATGTAAAATTGAATGAAGTATATATAATATGAGAATGCAAAATATAAATATACTATGAAATATAAATATATATTTATATTTCAGTGTTTAATTTCACATGTATTATAATCATTATCACAATAAAAAAATATGATGTGGGCATCACATGACTTTCCCTGCATATTCATGTTTCCTATTTCTTCAATAATTCATTTTATTGGGTTTAATTGCACAAAATAACGCCCACAGTCATTTAAAATGACACTAAATTGACACTTTTAATTCAATTTTCATTCTCAGTTGGTAACTGAAACTTTTTTTAACGGTGGCGTAGCGCAAATATGAAAAAACAAAAATATCTCGAGAACGGCTAGCCCTAGTGTAATGGGGTTGGTCTTATTATTTTCACTGTTAAACATTATGTATAAAACAACCATTTAATTGATATATTTGAGCATACGTAGTACTTCATTTTAGATTTTTACAATTTTTGAAAAAAGGCAGGTTACTTTTTTCCGAATTGTACCAAAATCTAATCAGCACCAGGGTAATTCAAAAATGACTTATCTACCAAATTTTGTGAAATGTAATGTATTAGTTTTTCAGCTAGAGTGGATGCAGGCAATTTTTGCGGGCCATTTCGCAAAATAAGGCGGGTTGCTTTTTCCAGAATCTTACCAAAAACTAATCAGCGACAGACAGACGGACACGCACGTCACGCTAAAATGAGTGTTTTCGTGTTCTAGAGGTCCCGAAACATGTAGATCCGTCGAAAACTCGAGTTGCGATTTTCGGCATGATTCCCATACTTTTCCTATACATTACCGTGTATTGCAGGGAAAGTAATAGATGTAACTATTGCCCGGATTCCGAACAAAAGTTATTATTTAAAAGCATTTCATAAAAGTTCTTTACAATTTTTTTTAAATTGACCAGGGACGGCGATAAATTGGATGCATTCAGTTTGTATGTGTAAAATTTTCTGAAATTCTTATTCTTAACCAATCTATAAAATTTGAAAAGTTTATAAAACTCGTTATTTCGTCAAATTTATCCCCCAAATCACCAAATTGGTAGCCAAGACAAGTGACCCGGGACTTCAACGGTTGGATGTAAATGTTGTTCTTCCTCCGGGAATGGCAATACGCTGTGAAGACGTCATAAGTATTTATAACAAATATACGTATATACGTATATATTACCGTCATTGTTTCGGGAATTATATCTTACCTAGTAAAAGAAGATGTTTGTGTGTGTGTCATCTGTAGCGGGAAATCTGAATTTGGTACAAAGGTAATTAAGCATCCAGGACAATACGGCTCGGCGAGATGATTTTTTTTTAAATTCGAATTAGCTTTTTGGTGATTTTAGTTGAAGCACGATTTCAGGCGATATTCACATAAATCGGTTCCTTAGCTATCGAAAGTATTACAGCGTTTCCATCTTGACATCTTCGGAAAAATCGAAGAAAGTTCTTTCCAACGATGTTTGAACTGAATCCGTAGAGCAATTCTTTCACACTTATTTAATTGTTTTTATATACATCGAAATGTGCATTTTGTAAGTTGTCCGATTGCTATTTCGTTGCATCTGAAAATGGAAAAATAGCATATTTCTTTAATTTTGCAAAAATATGGGAGTATATCGTCGTATTCTAACAAAGAAATTTAATGTTTATAATATTTTATTTTCTGTGAATTTTGAAGCAAAAGTATAACATTCTAAATTTTAGATTTCGTGAATGAAGAGCGTTTCATTTTCCTCACGTTCCCAGACGTTATGCAATGGGCTGAGCGTTGCTAGGGAGAAAAATAGTTGTGCGCATGCGTAGTGATAAAACAGGTGATTTGTAAAATTAGTGGTGTTAGGTCTGTATCTGTATTATTTAAGTATCGGGTGCATTTTTAGGAACCTGCCAACGCTGGGTAATACGTTCTATAAGAAATAATGATATGAAAATTTCAAAATCTGAATCCTTCGAGTTCTAATCGTGAAAATTACTAACAATTCAATCTAGTTCTAGTTTTTCACTTACTAATGTATCTTCACATAAATTTTAATAGCAGTAGGTGTTTTCACTCTGGAGTTATCGTGTCTCCACAAAAAGACAATGGGTTCAGAAGGTAATAAAACGTTCTTATTGATCAAAATTCCGAATCCGAAAAATTTCAGGAAAATAATACTTTTCTCTATATGAGAAAGTAAAAATCCACAAATGTTTTAACCCATAATTCCTACGTAGTCTCCGGTTCACATATCAGCCCATCTCCCGACATTTTAGGTTCGCGTCTGTTTCTCTTTCAAAACCGCTGCTCTTCCATTTCGAAGCAATTCATTTGGTGGGTGGGGTGGGGAGAAAATCGAGTCGAATAATCCCTATCTCCTTCGTGTACTCTATTTTCATAATCCCTTTTTATCACTTCCTTTCCCCCGATCCCCCCCACTCTGAAAAATTCATATTTTCATTATGCGTAAAAGACGCTTTATACGAAATACACGAGGATAATAAGTCAAGGAGGGGGTTGTGTTATTCGCTTTTTAAGGGGTGGAAGGTCGAAAATAAAAGTGATGGCAGTTAAGTCGCATTTTCCCACTCATTTTCCATTTCTTATAATTTTCGCTTCAGTGCGTGGTATATACATACCAGATGTTATAGTTTTGCCATATGGCAGTGCATAAAATTGTGGCATATGACAATTTTATGCACCGCCATAAAATTACTGACAGCAAGAAGCGAGTTTTCTTGCTGTCAGTACAGGTATCGGCCGACCAAGAGCGCATTATAAGGACGGAACCAGTTCATAGATAATGTTATATATCTTTCTTTCGATCCGGACCATCCGACTTACCCGAAAGTGTAAGGTAACTATTTGGACGGCTGGGAAAGGGTCACTTAATTCAGACTGGAACCCAGGATGTGTGTGTGTGGGGTGGGGGATACATTCACTGGGACCTTACAGTCATCCCCCTGCCACAAGCTTCTCGGAAGTACATTCGGACCAATTGATTTAACGAGTCCGTACTCCGCGTCCGTACACGATGATAGTTTGGGTAGAAGAGGGATTCGAACTCGGATTCTCCGACTGCAATCTCCATGCCTTAACCATTGGGCTATCTCGCCCGTAGTTAATGTTAGCTTTAATGGGCGTGTTATCCTAGCTTTGGGAAACTCTCTTTAGACAAGTTTTGTGAGTATGGGGTACATAAAATTACATAAAAGTCTGCCTACAATATTTATGCTTCTAAAATTTCCGTACTACGCATCTATCTCGATTGATATTATTTGTTATACGACTCCCTAACAAAACGCAATTACTATACGACCCCTAACTTCTCTATAAGAATTAAAGAAATAAAATAATAATTCCCACAAAGATACATGGATTATGACAAAAACATAAAACGATCATCAAAATCTTTTTTCAACTGAGAATTTTAATAATTTGGGTCTGCGGATTAAAAGTGGGCGGTTGAAAACAATTTACAATATATTAAATGTTGAAATTTAAATGTAATGTAGCCACCTTGTAGTCAATCATATATAGCGACTAAATGCATTTTTGATTACACTTAAATTTCAACAGTTAATATATTGGAAATTATTTGTTTACAGCCCAATTTTACTTTCCCTGCAATATATGGTAATGTATAGGGAAAGTATTGGAATCATGCCAAAAATCGCAACTCGAGTTTTCGACGGATTTACACGTTTCGAAATCTCTAGAATACGAAAAAACTATTTTTAGCAAGACGTCTGTGTGTGTGTCTGTCTGTGCAATGTATGTATCCACTCTAACTCAAAAACTTATAGACCGAATTTCATAAAATTTGGTAGGTAAGTCACTTGGGTATGACCCTGGTGCTGATTAGTTTTTGGCATGATTCGCAGAAACAGAACCCGCCTTTTTTTGCGAAATGGCCCGTAAAAATTTCATGTATCCACTCTAGCAAAAATACTAATGGACCAAATTTCACAAAATTTGGTAGATAAGTTACTTGTACGATACTCTGGTGCTGATTCGATTTCGGTATTAATCGGAAAAGAACAACCTGCCTTTTTTTACGAAATGGCCCGCAAAAATGTCATGTATCCACTCTAGCTAAAATACTAATTGACCAAATTTCACCAAATTTTGTAAATAAGTTATTTGTGGGATACTCTGGTGCCGATTAGATTTTGGTATTATTCTGAAAAGAACAACCTGCCTTTTTTTACGAAATGGTCCTCAAAAATCGTCAAAATCTAAAAAAAACCTACGTATGTACAAATATATCAATTAAATGCTTGTTGTATACGTAATTTTTTATGAGAAAAAGAATAAGAACAACTCTATTTCTCTAGGACTAATCGTTCTCGAGATATTTGAGATTTTTCGCATTTAGTTATGCCACTTTTAAAAAAATGTCCAATTACCAAATAAAAAAAAATTGAATTAAAAATGCAAATTTAGTGTTATTTTGTGCAATTAAATTCAATTTAATGAATTATCAAAGAAATAAAGAAAAAATGAATTTGAGTCTGCAGGGAAAGTCATGTGCTGCCCACATCAGATTTTTTTAATCTGTAGATCCATATTGTTACAAATTTTAAGTCAGAATATTTAGCCTTCATTATTCGGACTTTACAAAATGTGGGCACACTACAAAATGTTCTATTTATTCTTTTTTTTTTCAACTTTTTAGCAAAACCGTTTCCCTCATTTCCGTTCACCATGTCAATTTTAAATTTTATTTTCAACAAAGTTGCCATTTACATCAAAACATTATTCATTTTCCTAATATGGCATTGTTTTGAATCGCTTCATCTCTGTTAATGCTACAAATTTGGAGTGCTTTTCGCTGATTTAGCGTCATTTTTGTGAATTTGACGACATTTAAAGAAAAAAACAATTAGTCAAATTTGTTGCAAAATTCCTCTCCAATGTCGTAAAACTTTTATGTGATATAATGGGTGAAAAAAAATAGAGATTGTTAAGCTTTTTCTAGTTGGAGTGGAAATAGCGTCAAACAACGACGTATTAAATAGTAAGCAAGACAAGATTCACAAAACTTGAAAACTTAACCATTCAGTGACAACATTTCCTGAAATCAGACGTTTCTAATCTCAGTTTCCGTTTTTTCAATCTCTTTTATCACCCCCCCCCCCTCTCCTTTCCCAATTTTAGCACGGAACGAAAGGGAAGGGGATGGGACAAGTCGTAATTTTCCAGTTGTTGCAGTTTCCGTTTCTTAACCGTAACACGTCATTAGTAACCCTTTGCTGAAAGGGAATTGTACAAATGATGCGAACAGCTAGCAAGTTTTTATTACACACCCCATGTACGTCCCCCACTGGGTTCCGGTCCAAATTGGGTGGCACTTCCCGGCCGTCCAAACAGTTACCTTACACCTTTCTGGTAGGTCGGACGGTCTGGGTCTCAACAACAACACCCCATGTACGTAATATTATAAGGAATATATAAAGGGAGGTGAAAAATTCTTATTCTAGTTATCGAGCGAACTTCTCGTTATGAGAACCTCTGAATTTAAATTGGCACTGTTGTGGACGCGAAATGTTCCGTTTGGCGCCTGCTGTTTCGTCTGTTTCGAAGGCCTCGCAAAGAAAATACAGTGCACGACGTCAGCATGACGTAAGGATGACATGAGCCCAGGGTTTCCAGGATTTTCCGGTTTGAATAAGGGTTTCCAGATTTGTCGCCAATTTGGCGACTTACGGAATGTCCCAGAAACTTCTCAATAGAACGATTATTCTTTGAGATATAGAGATTTCCAGAAGTCTCTATGGAGAGACTATAAAATGGACTCATTCCGTTGTAGCGGAGTTGACGAATAAACGTGATACGAGCTACATTGGACTGCGATTTTTGTCAATGTTTTGCGAATAGTAGCCGTAGTTTTGTGACATTACTTCCGTCAACATTCTGTGAATAATATCGCTTATTCTGAGAAATGAGTGGAGCTGTTTCATTGTATGCTGTTCCTGTTTACTTTGTGCTTGTGAATAAACGTAAGTTATCCAGGACTCGTTCTTTTATCCTAAGTGTACATCCACGATTCTTGAGGATACGGTTCGTAACAATACATTGAAAAGTAGATCTCGATCTCACCCATTAGACTAAATGCTGCCCAATGGCGGGAACTTCATATTCTGAGACCTCCCCTCTTCCCGCAAAATTCTGTCATGGGTCTCCTACCATTTATTATTCTCTAAATATTTGATTACACATTTACAAGATACAGATATTACAAGATATTTCACAACCGAGTTCCGTGTGGCCCGTATTAGTGTGTGTGTGTGGGGGGGGGGGGGGGTCTCGCAGCACGATAGTTCCGACACTGAAGTCACAATGAGGATATACTCAATCAATTACAGCAATTTATGGCGGATTCCTTCATGCTTTGTCGAAAATAATTCCAAATAACTAACCCTGTCCCGACAAACATATGCACAGCAGAAAAGTGAAAAATAAAATTTCAAATGAAGAATGGTGATATTCTACACTGTTAGCAACGGGAGACACAGAGCAAGAAAGCAAGCAACACGTTTCATCATATTTTTATCACTTTTCCCACAAGATATGAAAAAGGGGGTAGGGGTAAAAAAAAATAAGTTTCACAATTTTTCAGATTTCCCAGTTTCTGATTTACGCAGTAAGTTTTTATTCTCTTACTGTATTTCAAGCCGTAAGAATATAAAGTTTTTCGTGCAATAAGAGTATTAAAATAACATATAATTAATACAGATCATCCACATGATTCCAACAAATCTGTTTACTTAATTACCCCTTTTTTTTAGAATTAAATTTTTTTGTAAAGAATTTTTACGTAAATTTTTACGCATTTTTTGTAAAGGATTTTTATATGTACAGTAAGCGTTATACACTTAAATGTTACTAATTATAATTAATATTTCAATATTTACAAAATATACTTATCTTAATTTTGAGCAACGTCGGGTTAAACAGAAATAATCTTTTAACTGATAAATAGGCAATCAACATCCATACACTGCCATGAAACAATCAACTTACCTAAAAGATAAAAATTCAAAATCACAATAAATATTAAGAATATACATGTATATATAGCTTACACATATATACATAGTCAATAAACAAACATCGAAATTAAAAATACATAAAACGCATTTTATTCATATAGTTCAGCAAATTTATTATTTTATTTGATATTTTTCGATATTTTCTGTTTAAAGTTAAACTTCTATAAACTTCGTAAGATATAATAGCGCTTGCAAGAGCAATCATCAATATTAGTAATAACTCCTATACGACTCTGAGACAAAACGCAATTATTTTACGACTTCCTATAATGATTCTAACGAAACGACAGATATTACCAAAGAATTTAATTAACATTTTAAACATGTTGAACTAGCGCCAATATCGCGACATTTCGCCAAAGTCGTCAGGTTACCGATACTGCGCCAAATGTGTCGTTAAATTTGTCTCAAGGTTTCCAAATGTTACCGTTACAGTTAGACAGGGATATTAGCTTTTCTTATTTATACATATATACCAAGGTAATATCTAAGTCGTAAAACCGCCAAATTTCACGAATCACTGGTCGATAATTCTCCAATTGGATTGAAAACATGAAAAGTAGAAAAATTTCTTTTATAAATAAATATTATACTAAAATAGTTGGTAGATGTTTTACGATATCTATTAGTAAACAATTTATACAGTATATACAACTAAGGGAGACTGAATTATACAGATCAAACAGCTGAAGTTATAAACTTGAAACTTTGCATACAGATGGAACTTGACCTATAAGTAATGAGAAAAATAAAAAATCTTGGAATTCTGTTCGAAAAATTTATAAATCTCGGATTTTTTTGTTCAACCATTTTTTCAGCAATAATTCGAGAACGGCTACAGACACACAACATTTATTTTTATACCAATTCTGCGCAGAAGAAAATATTCTAAATTTTCTTTATTAACTTCATTAATGTACAATCAACCGTATTTGGGGTATTTTTAATTTATAATTACAACAAATTATGTTTTTTTTTCAATTATATTTTATGGATTTATTTATAGTTTTTGATTCTCTTGTGGTAACTACGGTTACCGAGTTACGTTTCAAATACCGAAATCGTTTGATGGCTATTCTTCCAAATTATTAAAAACCGTTGTTGGAATTAATGGATTTTTAGCTTAAAATGTTTGAAAACTTTGAAAAAAGGCAACGTATAGAAATCGGACATAAAATAGTGTTTTACACACCGTTATTTCCATGTAAAAGATAGCATAAAATGCGCGGCATTTTTAGGCTTCAATTTGAAACGGTTTGTGATATTTAAAACGTATAGCGTATAGGTATACGTAAATAAGAGTATATGTGTAAGTAATTGCCGTGAATGGCTAATTCAAACATATCTGTATTCACATAAGTTTTTTATGATGTGAATAACATATTAACATCTATGGTTGGGGTTCCTCTGTCGGAAAAACGGAGTGTTACGTAAAATGTAAGCACATTCAACGCTCATACCACCGAAGCTAATAGATAAAAATGAAAATAATTTTTCTTGCTTTGTCGTAAATAGGGTCCAGATTATGAATCTATAAAAATAATTTCAATATTGTAATATTTTGAACATATTTTTACTTTCCTTATATACATAATGTATAAGGAAAGTATTGTGACGGGGTCGAAAATTCGAATTCGAGTTTTCGACGGGAGAGCACGTTTCAAGCATCCCTGATCACGAATCAAATATTTTTGAAGTGATGTCTGTGTGTGTGTGTGTGTGCGTGTGTGAAAGTATGTGTGTGTGTGTGTGTGTCAGTGAGACTGTGGAGACGATAACTGACGAACGAATGGACCGTTCGAACGAAATTTGGTACAAAAATCACAATCTGTAAACACTGGAAGCCTATTGTTTTTAAACGTAATCGAATGTTCAAAACCCCCCTAAATTTTCGAGTGAAATTTTGAAAAAATCGTCAAAAAATCAAAACCGCTAATAAAGTTACGCAAATAGACATTTCTTATGTAATTTTTTATTAGAAAACGATTAACATAAATTTTAGAACGCTAACATGAACCGTTCTCGAGATATTGCACATTTTTCAAAATAATTATCAAAAAGTCATATAAAATAAAAAAAAATATATTTCCGATTGAGAAACATGTTCGCTTTTCATATGTAATACCATGCGATAAATTGGGTGACATCATTCTCGTGGATCTAGCTCGTTCCGTTCATGAGAAAAGATACTTCGAGTAATACTTTTGCATTTGAACGCCAATAGTCATTTATCTGCTATAAGAATAACTTATTTCTCCGTCAGTAAAGCGTAGCGAGATTTTGGCGGCGAATTTGGCGGAATGTCGCCAACTTGGCGACTTTTTGAAATGTTGTCAAATTAACGAAAATCTCGTCAAATGGATTAAAATGACGCTAAATCAAGGAAAATGACGACTCATTGTCGAAAATTCAATATCTTGGAAAGAATATAAGTATCTACTATAAGAAAAACCTATTTTTTTTACTGTAAAAGTAGTAAATTCATTGCATTATATAAGGAAAGCCATGTGTTGCCCACATCAGATTTTTTTCTTTTAATTAATCAAAAATAGCTCTCCAAGCGAGTGTTTATTTTTTTCTAACTTTTATTCGAAATATATCATCATCATCATCATCACTCATCGTGTTTAGTGGCACATAAGGCCTTCAACTTGCGTCGCCACCCTCGTCGATCCTGTAGTCCTTACTTCTGACCAGCTCACCCATCACATCACATCACTCTCTCAATCTGTTAGTCTCCTTCAAGTCAGCTTGGGTCGACCCCGAGATCTGTTTCCCTCTGACGCCAAAGTAAGTGCCATAGCAGGGATGTTATGCTGTGGCATTCTTAAGACATGTCCAATCCATTTCCATCTACAGCTTTTTATTTCTATCTCTATTACTTTCTGTCCAGTACTCTTGTAGAGTTCGGTAATCCATACTGTATAGTATCGAAACTATATAGTTTAATATATACTTCGGTAATAGAAACATATAGTTAACTATAAAAGATAGATATAAATAATAAACGACAAAAATTTGTTTTAATATTAATATCTATATTTATTATTAAAATAACTTTTAAAACTGAAGTGCGTAGGTGTCAATATCAGTGGCCGAAATCGCTAGTCATTTATCAATGCTGTTAATCTGAGAATGTATTCATTCCGGAATGAAACTGAGCAGGTGCCCATGAATATAATTCACACAGAAAACCCATGGAGTCAGTAATACGATATTCTGACAAAGCACATCCCTTGGAATCAAATCACGCCTTTACATTCTCACACATAGGTCGGTGAACCAAAGGAAAATGGCTAAAACGAGAATTGGTGAAATTCTACAGTACTGACAATTCGGAGGAAAGGGCTATTTCCGCGAAGGGAAAATTGTCCATTGTTTCTGCAAATGATAAATTTATTGCCCTGGCCATCACAAGACCCATGCCTCCTTGTTAAGCGGAAAGGAACCAAGATGGAGAGATAATATCAGTTTGATTTGCAGTGTATGTACCTTCTTATCTGTAGAGTCATTTCTTAAGATATATTGGAATTTTGAAAAATTTATCGCTAAAATGCATGTATAGTTTAAAACCAGTTCCACGATCATGATTGCTGTAGCAGGGATATATATATGGCTGAATGGAAGTTATTCTTTTGAATGAAAAATATGTGATATTTACCTAACGTTTTAAAGAATAAACCCTTCATAATAAAGGTCTTTATTTGATCACACAAAAATGGATTAAAATCGCATTAAAAGCCTTTCGAACGCCCATTATCAGAGGCAATTTTGACCCTGTTCAGAACCCCAGTTTCGCGTGCGTCTCATTCTGGACTCATTGAGAGTTAAATCTTTGAATATTTAGACATCTATATTTGTTATTTTTTATGTCTTACTTCTGCTGTGTCAATTTTATAATTAAATGTGTTTCATTTCAATATTTTTCTTCATGTAATCTGGCAAATCATATGCAAATTTTTCTTCACGGTTTTTGATTGGGTATAAAAGAAGCCAAAGCACCTTCTGTTTTCGGTCACAATTGCCTCTGATGATGGACGTTTGACGTCCGAAACCGCTTGGGCATTTAATGTGATTTTAAAATCGTCCAGTGTGATCAAATAAAGACTTGTTCTTTGATCACACTGTTGTTGTTGTTGTTGTTTCTGATGACCTCCTGTAATCGAATCATAGCCGACACAGGACCAGTGACACAGGAAAGAACGAACAAGACAATACAAGAGAACAAAGTTCATTACGAACAAGCATCGCTGACGAAAGTAAAAGGGGATGCAGCTTCACATTGTAGATGAGTACCCAGTAGGCGGAAGACTGACTTTACCTCGATATACAACTATGCCTTACTCGGGATTCGAACCCGAGCCCACCGGACAGCAGCCGACGACGCTATCCACTTCACCGCCTGGGCGGCTTGATCACACTAAAAGACTTTATTCAGAAATACACACTGAAGTGCTTTCGGTAACTCAAACTGCTGCTGCAAACCTCTGGGTCAACCAAGTGGTCTGGGACTTCAAAACTGAAGTGCTTATTTTTTTTTTTTTTTTAATTTTTAAACACGACGCCGCATATTTTGTTTTATTTTTTTTCTAAAGCGTTTTTGTCTTTCCGTACCCTCCAGAAGTCCCGCGGTAACCTACACTGATAAAATTTTTTGCACACTTAATAGCGGCCGACACGGGACAGAACCTAGAGCAGCCAGATTTTCGATTTCTTTTTAGGGGAGGTGTAAGGGTTTTTCAAAGTGTCTTTAACTCCCCTAATCCTGAAGGTGGCGTTAAGGTGACCTTTTCGACATTAAGTGTCATATATTGTTAAAAAAAATAAACAAAGTTGCAATTTAAGTATTTTTAGAGACCCTGTTTTTGAGAGGCTTGAATACGAGTTACATATAAATTACTATTTACTTAGCATTATATGGCTATTAATTATCATATATAAGATATTTATTTGCATATATAAGATTTTGATTTAGATTTATCTTTTTTGGAAGCTAATGCTTGAAATTTTAAGGGACTTCCCTTAGACAGATCTAGTAAAAAATCAATAGTCATCTTAAGATTAGCGATTGAATTAAACATACAATATTCCATACACACAATACCGACATAGACCGACTTAGAGGGTGACTCAAAAGGTTAAGATAGTGGTTTTATTTCAGAAAACATCATTCCTGCACAGGATTCTCACTTATTATAACCTCGTCAGCGTGGACTAGTTAATGCCTGCAGTGGTAACAAGAAAACTCGATATGTGCCCAATTTTTGGAACCCCTGTGCAAGACCAAATATTCAGTATTACCGACTATTCAGTTCGATAAATTCAGCGAGACCGGCTGCGTGGTAGAATTGAATGTGTCGGTCCCCAAAGAGGCTCGTTAAATTGTGGCACATAACAAATTTTCTTGCTGCCACTGCATATTTCAGCTATTCTATATTGACGAGCATATAATAAGCGTAAAACTGGCTCATGGATACTGTTATTGGGAATAGGAATTTGCCCCGTACTGTAATCACAATTTGTTCGAATGTTGTCGCACCCACATACACAAGGAGATAGACCTGTTGATTCGTATTGAAGATCCTCAATAAAGTGAAAGTGCCGTAAAATTGCAGATTCAAATTTTATCCTTTTGATGTGTACTTTTTAGTTACATATAGTGCACACTATAATAAAAAAAAATGTAGGCAGCACAGTAGTCGGTACAGAATCATATTCATTTTCTCTTTTTAAATTTATAAGGCATTAAATTAAATTACATTAAATGACACGAATACTTATTTGGTAATATATCGAGTTTGCAATTTTAATACATTTTCTGTTTCATTTGACAATATAACGGATTTTAATGCATTGTATTAAATTAAATAAAAATTAAATTAAATTAAATAACCCGGATACTTATTTGATAGTATATTATTCAATTTGCAATTTTAATACATATTCTGTTTCATTTGACAATTTAAAGCATTTTACAGTAATGCATTGCATTAAATTAAATAAAAATTAAATTAAATTAAATGACCCGGATACTTATTTGATAGTATAATATTCAATTTGCAATTTTAATAATTTTTCTCTTTCATTTGACAATTTAACAAATTTTACAGTAATGCATTACATTAAATTAAATAAAAATTAAATTAAATTAAATGACCCGGAAACTTATTTGATAGTATAATATTCAATTTGCAATTTTAATACATTTTCTGTTTCACTTCACAATTAAACGCATTTTAAAACATCACAAGCTTACCAAAATTCCAAAAAACTCCCATATCTTAAAAACGGCTCAAAAACTAGAGTTAAAATGTTGGTTCTGTTCATTTAATCGTAACAAATTATATAGAAAACAAGAATTTAATGGTTACATTTCAGTATATTTAGTCTTTCCATATTTTGATGATGCTTGCACGCCATTTAGCAAAAAAACTGCCCCCCCCCCCCCCCCGAAATGTAACAAATCTTATCAGCATCCACCAGGTCATCGAATAATCTAGGCAGTATATATATCCATCGAGCTAAAATGGATATATATACTGCCTAGATATACTGCCATGGATGCATACAAGTACATATAAACACACAGACATCAGGCTAAAAATGATGGATTCATGTTCTAGAGTGCCCGAAACGCGTACATCCGTCGAAAAATCGAGGCCCAAATTTCGTCCTACTTCCTATACTTTCCCTACAAATCGTCACGTATTGCAGGAAAAGTAAAAGTAAGCGAAAACAAAAGAAGATTGAGAGTTTTCAATTGCTTAACAACGGAGAGAAAAGATTTTTTCCAATCTTAAAATTAAATTCATTTCCTAACATAATTCAACTCTCCCCCTTCTAACCAAAGCTGATTCGCACTTTTTACCGTTAGTGTCCTTTAAGCGAATCAGAGGAAATCTCGGGATTCCATCGATCCAAGCCAAATGCATCATCCCCCAGCTATAACGCACAAGAAAAAGGAAACAAAAGTTTAAAGAACTTAATAAAAAAAAAGTGGTACTTGTGTGGCGTCAGAAAAGTATTGGGAATATTCTTTTGTCTTTAATTCGAGCCAAGAAAATTTTTGACAGATGGCGCCGAGAGAAAATGAGATTTGATTGAGCGCTCAAAAAAGCTCAGATACAACACAAATTCGTTATAAAGAGTACAATTTTTAAAAATACAAATTACTACGTACAAACATTAATATCAATTTTACCGCATAAAATAACGAACAAAATAGATGCTTATTTGTCGAGTCCGAAATTTTTAACTCATTTTTTTTTTAATTTGGCAACTTGGCGTATTTTAAAATGACACAATGTCGCCAAAATTAAAAAGAAAAAAAAACTGAAATATCTCGAAAAATGTTTATCTTATTTATTTTATTCTTTTTGCCATAAAAAGTTAAGTATAAAACATGCATTGAATTAATACATGTAAACATATTTAGATTTTGGAAGTTTTGAAAAAAATAAAAGTTTCTTAAAATCATAGCAGATTCTAATTAACGCCAAAGGGACGCACTGTAGTCATTTCTAGAAATACCATTGATTGGTGATCTGTAGCTTTAAAAAAATGTAAATCAGAAATGCATTTCCAAATTATCAACTTCGCTATAATCATTTCGTTACATTTATATGCACAAAAATATACAAGGTAAAGCTTGATGTTAGAAAAAAGGAGAGTACCTCACGGGCAGAAGCATATTGGATATATTGTTTTCGTTTTTTTTTTGTTTGTTTTAATACACGTCCAGAAAACTGTGACAGCTGTGGTAGAGTTCTTTTTTCCTTCTACCCTCGGCAACTCTGGCCGCTGCTTCGAATTTCAGCTGCACGTCCGCAAAAATGAAGGGAAATGAAGGGTTTGGAAGTCGGCAGAGTGGAAAAGATGTGACAGGTATATGAAAATTTTTGACGGACGATTTAATGAATCGGATAATATTAATTAAATAAATAATTTTAAGGCATGGGGGAGAAGGGAGATTACACAGGGTTCCTAAGAATATCCTTAAGCACCGGCACTAACTTTGTAAGGAAAGATCCGTGACTGTACACGTTAGGTCTATCTATGGTAAAGTAATTATCCGGGACCGAATAAAAAGGATTGCAGCGCCCCTAAAGGAAAACTGGAGAAGTTAGGAACAACAAAACAACTCGGCAACAAAGAGAGAAAGACGAAAAATGCAAATACAGCAATTAAAGTGTGGCTACACTCGGCCTACATTTACCACAATCCATTTTTAAGTAGCTTGTGTTGTTGTTGTTACCCAGACCGTCCGACCTACCAGAAAGGTGTAAGGTAACTGTTTGGACGGCCGGGAAGTGCCACCCAATTTGGACCGGAACCCAGTGGGGGAGGCATCCACAGGGACCGTACCCTCCTTCCCCTACCACCAACTTCTCGGAAGGACTAACGGACCTGGCTTGTGTCTGTGTTTTCGCAAATTTTGCAACTAAGAAAAAATTCGAAATATATGTATTGTTAGTCCATAATTATAATATGTTACTCCTCATTTTAGAGGGTTTGAGAAAATCAATCGATTGATACAAAGCTCGACAATGTACTCCTTGGGGGGCTAATGACTTCACGAACACAAAAATTGTATCGCGGCAATTTGTCGTTATAATAATTGAAACTGTTAGGTTTGGTGATCATTGAGCTATAAATAACCTCTTTTATGCATAATTATGAGTCAAATTTGGCCCTGTGCTGCCATGCTAAGTAAATATAAAATTTTGAATACATTTCAAAGTTTTCGCATGAATTAAAAAAAATTACTTCTAGATTTTTTTAGAATAAAGTCGTTCCATTAATAAAATTCCATGAATATTTGTGGCAACTATGTTTGTACACAAGAAATCGACAACAGACAGACGGACATTTCTCTAAAATTAATCAAAACGTGTTCAGGGGATCCTAAAACATATATTGGCATCAAAATATCGAAATCGAAAATTTACGTGAAAACAATACTTTCTCTATACTATATTCTATAGCGTGAGAAAATAAAAAATAGTTATCTAACTGAATATCGCCGCTCTTGCAAGAATTATGAATTGGTTTCCAAATATGCTTGCATTCAATTCCAACATATTCAGCACATCAAAACCGCAGAGAGAGATCCAGACTTTACGAAACACGGAGATAAATTCCCAAAGGAACGCCCGATCTCGATGAACTCAACGAATTGAATCAATGAACGACTCACGCGATCATTATTAGAAACCGCCGGACCGGAAAAGAACAGCGAGATAGTTGTATGATAAATTTGTGTCGCTTTTCGGATAAAAAAAATTTTAATTCTCTGTAGTGTATGGTGGTGAACACTGGTTTGAGAGTTAGAAGGGGGATGACTGGTTCGAGATTCGGTGGTGGAACATCGGCGTTATTTCTCTTGTGCTTATTATAGCATGTGATGCGAAATCGAAATTTAGATATAAACTCCATCTTGCGTGCAGAAAACTTCATACATTTGCGATAAAAGTTTGCGATTAGTTTACAGTTGAATGGCTGGCTATGATATTTCTACTTGCGTTGCAATAAAGTAGTATATAGAAAATAACATAATAGAACATAAAGAGAAATTAATCAAGACACCTTCGCTTTTATCTGCATACTTGCATAGTTATTAAATGAGTAAATACATGCAAGTACTTTTAAACAGCAATGAATGAACACCGTGGTTTAGGAGTTATCACGAAGCGTTCTCGAGATATTGGAAATTTTAGTTTTCCACATAGAGTTGATATATATCTTAATAATAAGTTATTTGAAATTGAATCACATAACTTCTTCAAAAATGTCTGTCATGTGCTGCCCACATTTTATTTTCTCATAGGAAAGAAAAAGTATTGCTTTCACGAAAATTTTCTATATCGAAATTTTGATGTCAATATATGTTTTAGGACCTTTTGAATATGTTTTGACTAGTTTTATAGTGATGTCCGTCTGTCTGTCTGTGTGTGTCGATTTCTTATGTACACAATATCTGCCATAAATTTTGAAGGATTTTCACGAAACTTTATATCCAGCTTCGGTAACAAAAAAAATCTAGAACTAAATATATTTTTTTTTATTCGAGCGAAAACATTGAAGTTTATTGAAAACTATGAAATGTAAGTTTTATATTTTCGTAACATGCAGTATAGGAAAGAATTTGACATAATTATTCGTAAAAAGAGCTATTTATGGCTCAATGATAACGAAACTTAAAAGTTTCAATGATTGTAGTGAAAAATAGCCGCGGTACAACAATGCTTGCGTTCGTGATGTCATTAGCACCCTCGAGGGGAGGGGTAAGATACCCCCCCCCCCGATGGGTACATTGTCAAACTTGGTATTGGTATCAATCGAAATATTTTTTCAAGCCCTTAAAATGAACCTTTTAAAAGCGTAACATGCTATCATTGTAATCATTTAGACCAATGATACAAATTTCTCAAGCTTTTTCTCGCAAATTTAGCAGAAAAACAAGAAAGATCAATCTTGTATAAAGCATTGATTATGAAACACTTTCCAATTGCAATGCAATCTTATTTAAACATCTCTAAAATTCGATGCATTCAGAGTTGATATTTTTTAAATTATCACAGAATTACAATAATTTATTTTTCTTAAAACCTTAAAACCAGGGTGGTAAAAGTACTTTCTAACTCCATGCTTAAAACTTCATCGAAAAAGGCAATGCTATAAAATCGACTGTTTGTCTATGTAAAAGCAATGAATATTTCAGTCATATCACCTATATTCCAGACTCTAGAGCTATATCATTTTGCTTGAAAAAAATTCAGCAATTCTGAGATGTTAAAATGTATAAAACATATCACTATAACTACCATAAAAATTTTATATAACTAACCCCTATAGTTTCTGAGAAAACGGTACATGAAAATGGTGAATTTAACATGGCGGAGATAGGACATTCCCGGTCCCCTTAA
Source organism: Amaurobius ferox (assembly GCA_951213105.1). Classification (NCBI taxonomy): domain Eukaryota; kingdom Metazoa; phylum Arthropoda; class Arachnida; order Araneae; family Amaurobiidae; genus Amaurobius; species Amaurobius ferox. The sequence goes on along the minus strand of OX578150.1, from coordinate 128,419,440 downwards.
AAGATGTATTGGCATCAAAATCTCGAAATCGAAAATTTTCGTGAAGACAATATTTTCTCAATGCTACGTATGAGAAAGTAAAAATGTGATCCATTAAATATTGCTAACTCCGTAGTTTTACATACAATGTTCTTCATAATGGCTCATTAAAATAAAGATGAATTAAAAAGTAAACGTTGTATTGCAGCAGCGGAAGTCCTCTGTAGGACAGAACGGATTTTTCATATTTATGCAAGGTTCTTGGGAAAGTCGTTAAACACCTCAAATAACTTTGTAAGAAAAGGTCCATGAGTGTAAACGTTAGGTTTATCTATAGTAAAGTGATCATGCCCGACCGATTGTAGCGCACCTATCTAAGAATTAAAAAAATAGGATTTGGCCACAAAATGAGATAAACAAAAAATCTACATAACAAGAAAGATCAATCATGCACAAAGCATTGATTATGAAACACTTCCCAACTGCAATGGAATTTTATTTAAACATCTCTAAAATGCGATACATTCAGCGGTGATATCTTTTAAATTATCACAGTACTAGAATAATTCATTTTACTTAAAAACTTAAAACCATGGAGGTAAAAGTACTTTCTAACTTCATGCTTAAAACTTCACCGAAAAGGGCAATGCTATAAAATCGTCCGCTTCTCTATGTAGAATCAATGAATATTTCATTCATATCATCTATATTCCTGACTCCTGAGCTAAATAATTTTGCTTTAAAATAAATCAGCAATTCTTATTCAAAAACTCATCTTAAAGCTTCATTTGTTTACATTCTGCATAAGTTAAAATTAGGCTTTGTTGTAGATATAATCAAAATTTGATGATCATTTAAACTTAAATATTGTAATTGCGTTAGCGCATAATATAGATGCACAGAAAATACGCAAAAATAAAGCGATTTTAGGGCGGATGCAACACTAAATATAAATTTGAAAGAACTTTACAAATCAAGATTTTTACACTGGGGAAAAAAAAGATGGATGCCATACTTTATTTTGAAGTGGGTCACTTGATCTCTTCATATTATATGAGTGTAATTATTATTTTAATTTTTATTTAAAAAAACTACCGAACACATTTTGCTGAAATTTTTTTTATATATTTTATGGGATAATTTGAATATTTCTTAAAATTTTCGAAGCTATTTGTGAATTTTAACTTCGCTTCAAAAATGTTTGAAAGATTAGGTTCCATAGGGTTCAATGCATTTCACTTTTTCAACCCGGATTCAACCCAGGCCAACGGCCGTACCGTGCTGAAAACATCGGTTCTCGTTAGATCACTGAAGTCAAGCAGCATCGGGCGCGGTTAGTACTTGGTGGGTGACCACCTCGGAACACCGCGTGCTGTTGGCCATCTCGGGTGCGGTATCCCCGTGGTTTGCGCGCTAGATTTGCACGCTACCACAAATGCCGCCGTGTTCATGCGGAGTACGATCACGTTAAACATGTGGGTCCGTAAGTCCTTCCGAGAGGTTGGTGGTAGGGGAAGGAGGGTACGGTCCCTGTGGATGCCTCCCCCATTGGGTTCCGGTCTAAATTGGGTGGCACTTCCCGGCCGTCCATACAGTTACCTTACACCTTTCTGGTAGGTCGGACGGTCTGGGTCTCAACAACAACAACCCGGATTCAACCCGGGCCAACGGCCGTACCGTGCTGAAAACACAGGTTCTCGTTAGATCACCGAAGTCACGCAGCATCGGGCGCGGTTAGTACTTGGGTGGGTGACCACCTGGGAACACCGCGTGCTGTTGGCACAATTCGGGTGCGGTAGCCCGGTGGTTTGCGAGCTGGATTTGCAATCTGCCACAACTGCCGCCGTGTTCATGCGGAGTACGATCACATTAAACATGTGGGTCCGTAAGTCCTTCCGAGAGGTTGGTGGTAGGGGAAGGAGGGTACGGTCCCTGTGGATGCCTCCCCCACTGGGTTCCGGTCTAAATTGGGTGGCACTTCCCGGCCGTCCAAACAGTTACCTTACACCTTTCTGGTAGGTCGGGCGGTCTGGGTCTCAACAACAACAACCCGGGTTCAACCCAAAGCTAATGGGGTGATATAATTCCATGACATTCCCATATGTCCCACAGACCGTCTCGACAATACACTACAATTTCATTTTGATAAAGTGATTTTTACGGCAGTTATTGTGCGAATGTCCAGATAGACAGAATGAACGAAGTCAAACACTTTTAAACTATATTGGAAAGTGTTAAAAATGGATTCTGACATGAGAATTTCGAGTTGGATCACACTCTAGCAAATTTAAACTGCAGTCTCAATGCATTCGTCCATTTTGTAGGATTTCTTTTATAATATCAGTAGATAAACACCTCGGTCCAAAGACTAAATCAAAAGGACATGGGGAAGGCGAAATAATTCGGTCTTATCTGTCTAGAACTTTTCTCTCGAAGAAAGAGGCCCTTTTTCGCAATCAGTAAATCCCCCTGCAAGTGAAGAACAAAATCAGAATAAAAGTTTCGTTCTCGAAAAGAACTTTTATACGGCGAGTCTTATCTGAAGACCCGGAAATACCTCGTAAAGCCGGTCCCAATACTTATCTGATGGAAGTGCTCCATCAGATTGGAGTGGGAGCTCCACTGGACTTTCTCATGCATTAAATATCTGCATGCTTCCGATACACTTACATCAGCATAAATCTCGGTCTAATGTCAAAATGTTCACGCAATTATTCGACGGTGCTTGTTTATATTATACAGTGACAGCTTAAATTATAATGTTAAGAAACACATAAAATGGTTTTGCTGCTAATTGCCTATCTCCAAGGAAAAACAACCTTTACAGGCTGTCATTCCTGTTACGTGAAAGTACGGTTGTCACACTTTTCAAGGCATGGGTGCTAGATCTGGCGATTTATAGCCAACTTGGCGACTTTTGGCGAGTTTTCACATAATAGAACATTTTGGAAATATCGAATATTCTTGAAGATAGTACGAGCACTCTCTTGATATTCCTATGGAGAGTATATAAAGAAGACATTACTCAATTGGAGATTAGTTGACGTGATAAGAGCTAAATTGAATTGTGAGATACGCCAGTGTTTTGAGAATAATATCGGTTATTTTGTGAATTAGTTGAGTGTTTAGTTGATGTTTTATTGCACCTGACAGTTCAGTAATGATCTTGTTAGTTTGTTCGCTGTATATTCTTCCTGTTTACACTTATTTCTGCTGTTAAATAAAAACGTTAGTTATCCAGAAATGTGGACTCATTTTTGTATTCTGAAAGTACACTCACGATTTAAGAGGATACGTTGTAACAATAAGTATTCTAAACAAATGTTGAACGATGGCAATCAGAACTATGAAAGTGTGGTATTGGTATAGTAAAGTGAGCATGAACTGCAAGATGAGACTAACGGCAACGCCCCTAACGGCAAAATCTAGAAGTCAGCACTCCGATCTCGGAAACTAAGAAATTAAAAAAAAGGGTCAATTAAAGATTTGTAGTTCATCAACGAATTGGTAATGAATGACATTTTACAGAAATAAATAGTACAGTTAGAAAAATCTAGGCGTTATTTTGAGTATCGTATTCAAATGAACGCTGTGACACACAAAACCGCTTCTCAAAGGATAAAATTTGAAGCACTAGCAAACCCAAAGGATTTGCTTTAATCTCCGCCCAAATTAACAAGATTTGGGAAAACAGAAAAATGACGTTAGAATAATAGGGATCCATTAAGATCGTAGCGGTGCACGTTAGACAGAATTAGGACAAGTCCTAATTAAGTCCTAACGTGTCGCATAATTTAGAAAATGGAAAATATAATTTTCTCCAAGGAAATAAAGGAAAAATTTGGAATAAATGGGTGTGCTCCAATATTACAGCTTACTGTGACAAAAATTACAGGTACCATCGTATTACAGACCCTAATGAAACATCTTTTCGACAGATATTTATTGCTTTCCATATACGGGTTTTGTCCGTTCCTGGTGCCCATCCCCACTACCAAAACAATGATCTACAACTTTGCAATTACTTTTTTTTCTTCTATCCCGTTTAGTTGAGTTTGTTGTTGTCATTTTTAAACTATCCACTAGGGGCGCTGCAATCCCTTTTATTCCATCAGGCATTTTATTAAGGTTTTACGCACACATTCGTGGTCCTTTCCTTACAAAAATTTTGGGGTGCTTAAGAATTTTCCCGGAACCTCGTATAATGCCTTGCAATTTGCATAATAATGAAATTTATCAGAAATTTAATAACTTTATTCTATTTCGATAAACTAATCTATTGGACAAAATAATAGGCACTTTTTTTTTTAATATTTAATATCAGATATAAACCACCTCATCCCAAATGCTGTATCGGAAAAGTTTTTCAAAGATAAAACTCCTGATTCAGAGTTCGTTGTTAAATCCTCCCTCGATATATATCGCCAGTTGCGAGAGGGGAGAGGAATACTCCCCCCCCCCTCCTATTTCTGAGTTCTGAACATAGCTCTGAAATAGAACGTAATACCTCACTGATAGAGAAAAAGATTATAAGCTAGTAATAGCAGCGTCGAAACATGTAAGCTTTATTTTTCAGCACCTAAAAGTATTGAACATAGCGAAAATATACTCTTTTAGTACTTCACTTAGTAAATGTAAGTACTGTTACTTTCCCTACAATACATGGTGATGTTTAGAGAAAGTATTGGAACGTTTAAAGCACTTTAGAACGCGAAAAAACTAGTTTTAGCGTGACGTCTGTGTGTGTGTCTGTCTGTGCAATGTATGTATCCACTCTAGCTGAAAAACTAATGGACCCAATTTCACAAAATTTGGTAGATAAGTCACATGTAGATTATCCTGGTGCTGATTAGATTTTGGTACGATTTGGTAAAAGGAACCTGCCTTTATTTTTTTGCGAAAAGATTCGCAAAAAGGTATGTATCTATTTTAGATGAAAAACTAATTGACAGAATTTCACAAAATTTGGTGGATTAATCACGTGTGGGATATTTCGGTGCTGATTAGATTTTGATGTGATTCCGGAAAAAACAACCAGCCTTTTTTTGTGAAATGGCCAATTAAAATTGCCAAATCTAAATTAAAATTAAAATTGCCAAATCTAAATTTAAAGACTACGTGAGCTCAGACATATCGATTAAATGCTTGTTTTATACGTAATTTTTCAAGATGAAAAAAATAAGATCAACCCCCTAACTTTTGGACTTACCGTTCTCGAGATATTTTAGCTTTTCCGTATTCGTCGCCTTTGAAAATGCGTTCAATTACCAAATGAAATCAGAAATTGAATTAAAAGTGCAAATTTGGTGTCATTTTAACCAATTGTATGTGATATTTTGTGCTATTAAATTCAATTTGATGAAGAAGGAGATAGAAAAAATGAATTTCAGTCTGTAGGGAAAGTTATATGCTGCTCACATCAGAATTTTTTTTTATGTCGGAAGTACTATTTGACCCTTTTGAAACATTTGTATGTTTTAAAAAGCGTTGTTAGTAACAAAACATCACTATTTCGCATTCTGTCAGTCTGTTTGCGTTTATATGCGACTAGTTACTTTCCCTGCAATACATTGTAATGTATATGGAAAGTATTGGAATAATGCCGTTTCGACGGATCTACACGTTTCGAGACCTCTAAAATACGAGAAAACTATTCTTAGCGTGACGTCTGTGTGTGGGTCTGTGTGTGTTTGTGTGTGTCTGTCTGTGTGTCTGTCTGTGCAGATTTTGTATCCACTCTAACTAAAAAAGTAACTGACCGAATTTCATAAAATTTGGTACGTAAGTCACTTGTGGGCGAATCTGGTGCTGATTATTATTGGGTACGATTCGGGATAAAAGAACCCGCCTTTTTTTTGCGAAATGGCCCCCAAAAGATTGTATCCACTCTAGCTGAAAAACTAATGGACCGAATTCCACAAAATTTAGTAGATAAATCACTTGTGAGACACCCTGGTGCTGATTAGATTTTGGTATGATTCGGAAAAAAATAACCTGCCTCTTTTTACAAAATGGCCTGCAAAAATCGCCAAAATCTAAAATAAAAAACTACGTATGCTCAAATATATCCATGAAATGCTTGTTTAATACGTAATTTTTAACGAAGAAAAGAATAAGACCAACCCCATTACACTAGGACTAGCCGTTCTCGAGATATTTTAGTTTTTTTCGTATTTTCTCTACGCCACCTTTGAAAATAAGTCCAGTTATCCAATGAGAACGGAAATTGAATTAAAATTGAATTAAATGTAATTAAAATAAAGAGAACGTGAATATAAGTCTGCAGAGAAAGTCATGTGCTGCCCACATCCGACTGTTTAGTTTCCCTACAATATATTGTATATATAAAGAGAAATCTCTTGAACAAAATCGCTTGAACACATAGTTATTCCCTTCCGTATACGCGTTTCGTTCGTTTCTGGTGTCGATTCTGTCATCGTTGTAATTGAATTTTTTCTATCTCACTTTTCTGTCAAGTTCGTATCCTAATTTTTAAAATTATTCGCTAGTGGTATTGTAATCCATTTTATTTGATCGGGAAGGGCCACTTTACTATACAGAGTGTCCCAAAAACATTGATCTCGGCTTTTATTCCTTAAATATTGATCTTAGACATATATAATAAATTACAAAGTTGCGTAAACAAAGGTACAGAATTTTATGAAATCGATAAAAATTTTCAGGTGATTAAATTTGAAGAAATACAAAATTTAAATTTTTATACGTCTCCAATGAGTAAAATGTGCCCCATAGAGTAATAAGGTGATGTACAAAATTTCAACATTTTATCATAAAAAGTCCCAGAGACATGAAAAGACAAAAATGCTGACTTAAACCACTTTTCGATGCATGTACATGGGTTCTCAGAGGGGAAAAATCATATCGGCAGATCGCGTTTCAGGGGTCATACACAAATTACGAAAGAAAACAATGATTACATAAATAAATAATAATTTTGCTATTTATTGGTACAAAAGTATCTACACTGTGTAGAAATAATAACTTTACACAAAGATTACAAAGCTTGTTCAAAATGTTTTCCATCCATGCCAAAGATCCATTAAAGATAAAAGGCAGATATTATTTGCCTATGATGCATTTCTGCGTTGCGTCATTTGCACTCTTGCTGTAAACATTTACATTTTAATGTGTGATTAATTCCTCACCAACTTTGTTTAAACATATCTCTGGAACTTTTTATGATAAAATGCTGAAATTTTGTACGTCACCTTATTAGTGTATAGGGCACATTTTACTCATTGGAAATGTTTTTGTACGGAGGCCGTATAAAATTTTAAATTTTGCATTTCGTCAAATTTAATCACCTGAAAATTTTTATGGATTTCATAAAAATCTGTACCTTTTTTTTACGCAACTTTGTAATTTATTATATATGTCTAAGATCAATATTTAAGGAATAAAAGTCGATGTCAATGTTTTTGGGATACTCTGTATACCTGACCTTTGCACTCATGGGCATGGGCGCCCATAAGAAAGAGCAAGAGATGATAACTTGCCCTCTCCTGGAAGTTTAAGACCACAAAGGTGGACATCACACTAGTCCATGTCGTACGTTTTATCTTTGAGTTTGCTCCGCTGAGAAAAGTTCTATGGGCGTCCATGCTCATGAGCCTTTCCTTACAAAGTTATTGGTGTGTTTACGGACTTTTCTTGGAACTATATATGATACGGAAACATGCATGATTGTTCACTACGCGGTGCATAACTGAGCGCATAAGAAGTTCTATTTATTCTTCAAGAGAAGTTAACGTTATAACAAACAAATATACGATAGTTCTTTGAAGAGTAAATTAACACGCATAAAGATTTTGTAAGATTTTTAATCAATCGAACAAGATATTCTTTACGACTACGTGGGTATGTCTTATTAGTATTATGCAATTCCAAAAGGCAGAAAGTTTTTGAACAAGATCAAAATTTTAAGTCCGGAAATAACTCAAAAGAACTCACAAAAAATAAAAAACTCCACAAAACTCCATGTTGAGGGAGAAGACTTTCTTCTAGTTCTTCACCATTCCGTTCCATTGAAGCAAAAATCTTGTTACATATTTCAACTTTTTGCAGATCTTTACATGTATCTTCTACTTTTAGGACGTAATTCGGGACAGAGATTTACGTGTATTTTTTTTTTTTTTTTTTAGGTTCACAATTCGAGGAATGTATGGGGGGGGGGGGGGTTACGTTCACAGTGAATTCTCCATTTAGAAACGGGGCGAACTTTCTACGAGTTATGAAGCCGAACCCTGGAAAATGCAGAAGTACAGCTTGTTAGGAGTGAGTCCATAATGTCAAAGGGAGTATAGGAATTGACTTCTCTTTTACCCAGGGGGGGTGTATATCGATTGAATCGTTATCGAATGTGCTGACTGGAGAGAAAAAAAATCCAAGTCGTCCGGAGAGAACCCGGTCTTCGGATTTATTAGATACGCAAACGAATTGGAATCGATGAGAAACAGAAGAGATTGATTTCTGCTTTGCGAGATGTATTTTAAATAGCCGAGGCAGGATAAGGGAAAAACTAGTAATAAATATTCCTAAGCTAGGGATATCTGTCTTCATGATAAGCATGAAGTGATTACGCAGGTAAAAAAGCAATGTGAAGGAAGTGAGTATTGTGGAGGAGTACTGTGGATGGAAGATCATGTAAAGATTAACAATTTCTATTCTCGACTTCATATTTTTCAAGCAGTGTCTTCCACGGGGAAAGAAAAGTCTAAATTTAAATAGCAGCAGCGCAGATTGCGGGCGGTAGAGGGAGCTGGTAACCAGGTTCTAAAAAGGCGAGATGCGAAGCACGAGAGAGATGGTACGAGTTGGAACGTAGCGTGTGGCTGCAGCCGACGGTAGAAAGGGTGGATCATGTGCATTCTGATTTATTATTTGTAAACTACGTTAATGGGTGTTTATTTTATGGTTTATTTTATGGAATAAACTTGTTAATTTTATCAAAAGATGCTTGCGTGCTCATTCCGCCACCTTTACAAGTACTAGAAAAAAGAATGCCCCAGGTTGCCAGCATAGTTTTAAAATCTATGAATGATGCAATTTGTTAATTCGTTAAAAAAAATCGGTACGTTGAAAAACATTGGATGTGTTCATCACATGACTTTCGCTACACATTAAAAATGTTTCTATTTTGCGGGGGGAAATAATACAAAAGAAAGTTTTTTTATTGCTGGATGTGGCTTCAGAAATTTTCACCTTTCCATACTAGAGAATATAGTATTAATGAGAGTATCGTTTTCACGAAAGCGGTTCGACTTCGATATTTTGATGTTAATATATATTTTAGGACCTCCTGAACACGTTTTGACTATTTTTAGAGTGAAATCCGTCTATCTGTCTGTCTGTCTACTGTCCGTCTGTCGGGGATTTTTTGTGCACACGATAGCTACCCCAAACATTCAGTGATTTTCACGAACCTTTTTCTCCGGCTTTGCTAACAAAAAAGTCTAGAACTATATAGAGTTTTTTTTTCAAATATGAGCGAAAACATCGAAATTTATTCAAAATTTATTATTTCTATAATTGTGATCATTTGCACCAACAATACAGATTTTTCAAATTTCTTACAAAAAAAAAAAAAAAAAATTACAAGAAGAATACGTTTCAAACATCCCTGAACTCGAATCAAACGATTTTGAAGTGGTGTGTGTGTGTGTGTATTCGTGAGTCTGTGCATGCGATATCTCACGAACGATGAGACCGTTTCGAACGAAATTATCTACAAACATTACAATTGATGCATATTTGAATCATAATGATTATATACGCAATCGAATATTCATAAAACCCTTAATTTTCGAATGAAATTTTCAAGCAAATCATTAAGATATCTGAATCTTCAATAATATTGCGTAAATGATTATTTATTATGTAATTTTTCATTAGAAAATGAATGACACTAATTTTACCCTAACATGAACCATTCTCGAGATATTGCACGTTTTTAAATAAATGTTTCAAAAAATAATTACATAAAATTAAATGAAGTACCAGCTATCGAGAATAAATGTTCACTTTTCATACGCAATATTATGCGACAAAATTGTTAGCATCATTCTCGTGAATCTAGTACATTTCACTCATGACAGAAGCTACTTTCTGCAATAGTTTTCTATTTTGATGCCCAACAATTCGTCTGTAGTCATTTATCTCTATATATAGAAAGCTGTCTTTCCGCCTGTCTGTAAAACTTGGCGATAGATTTGGGAACTCTGTGCCTAATTTGGACGAATCTCGCCAATTTGGCAAGTTTTCTTTTATAATGATGTCAAATTGACGAAAATATCGTCAAAATTGCAAAAAAAATGACGCTAAATTAATCAAGTTATTATTAAAATATTTTAATACATAGACTCTATTACATATTGCGAAAGCTAATCAATATTGATAATTGTCAAGTTGGTGTTGCACGAAATATAAGTTTATTGCGTATTTCGAGAAAATTTTACATGTTATCATCCGGAAAAGCGCCAAACGTACAATTCAACATTAAAAATATTGTGCTGTGGATCTTATACATCATTTTTCTTTCACTCTAAAAGAAGTAAATTCATTGCATTATATAGACAAAGCCATGTGCTACCCACGTCAATTTTTTTTCCCATTGTACTATGGCAAATAACATTTCCCAAAGTGTTCCGCCTGCAGTACTTATACACCTACATTCCTCGGACACAGGCACCTCTCACCATCAATATTAATTTCTTTTTGACACTCCCTAACAAAACACAATGACTTTACCCTAGAAACCCCTAACAGAATATTAAACACTGTGCTACCATTAACAAAATGAATTTGTTTTACGAACAGCGAAACTTGCTATATTGTGATTCAAACGTATTAAATTATAATAATTCTTGCAAAAAGACAGGAATTATTAGAAATTAAATTTCATTTTCAGATATATTGAATGATCCTTAACTTGGCAATATTTCACAAAATGTGTCTCCAAGCGTGGAAAACAGACAAAGACATTTGCATTTCTTGTAGAGAAAAGCAATGAGCTTCCCACATTAGATTTTTATACCTTAATCTGAAAGATTTTTTGATATTCTGAAAATTTACCAACAGCTTTTATTAAGGGTGTAGGCGTCCAATTTAATGACCATAGCCATATCAAACACACGAAGCGCAGGTGGAAATGGCAGGCGTCCAATTTAATGACCATAGCCATATCAAACACACGAAGCGCAGGTGGAAATGGCAAGTTTCTAATATGGGCACAATAAAGTTATTAAAGCATAAATAACTGCAGTTCAATAAAATAAAAAATGACGTACTCCCTCATTAAATTATAAATACCAAGAGTTCAATAAAGTAAAAAATGACGCACTTTCTCAATAAATTATAAATAGCTGCAGTTCAATAAAGTAAAAAATGCCGTACTTCCTCATTAAATTATAAATAGCTGCAGTTCAATAAAGTAAAAAATAACGTACTTCTTCATTAAATTATAAATAGCTGCAGTTGAATAAAGTAAAAAATGACATATTTCCTCATTAAATTATAAATAGTTGCAATTCAGTAAAGTAAAAAATGCCGCACTTCCTCATTAAATTATAAATAGCTGCAGTTTGATAAAGTAAAAAATGACATATTTCCTCATTAAATTATAAATAGCTGCAGTTCAATAAAGTAAAAAATGAAGTACTTTCTCATTAAATTATAAATAGCTGCAGTTCAATAAAGTAAAAATTGACGTACTCCCTCATTAAATTATAAATAGCAGCAGTTCAATAAAGTAAAAAATGACGAACTTCCTCATTAAATTATTCGTATAAATAGCAGCAGTTCAATAAAGTAAAAAATGCCGCACTTCCTCATTAAATTATAAATAGCTGCAGTTCAGTAAAGTTAAAAATGACGTACTTCCTCATTAACATTATAAATAGCTGCAGTTTAATAAAGTAAAAAATAACGGCCGATACGGTGGTCAAACGGTCAGGGGCACGCATTTCCGTCTGATCGCTGGATTGCCGGGTTGTGGGTTCGAATCTCGCCAGCGGGCATGGATGTTGCGTTGTCGAGGCAAAAGTTAGACTTCCGTCCTTGAGGAACCTCAATAAAAGTGAAGCTGCAATTCTCTCCCCCTTCGCCATGGGACCAGGGGTCTAATGGACGTGGTGCATAGGCGCTCCTTCACCACGGGGGATTGATAACAACAACAAAAAAAATGACGTACTTCCTCATTAAATTATAAATAGCTGTAGTTCAATAAAGTAAAAAATGACGTACTTCCTCATTAAATTATACAATGCCATGACATGAAACGCCCATTTCAAGCTCACCAAATCTCTATAAAGACCAGTAGCAACTTCATGCTATTCCGAGAACATGTACCGTAATGTTGGGACACAGACTGGGAGCTGTCACCTGGAGAATCAATACAAAAGAACGCTGGTTTACAGTCGTCATAAACAGGCATCATAAAAACCCTGTCTCTTAACTCTGCAAACTTAAAGACAATACGACTTCGGTGCCGTAAAGAGTTGAAGAACAATGCCAGGCAAGCCCGATTGCGTGGAAGGAGCATGTGTTGGACATTCAGAACTGAACCAACTATAGACGAGTGATGGAATTTTCCTCTCACTCCCCCCCGCTAGAAATTCTTGTACGGACTGTATTTTAATACTAAACGCACCGACACTCAATATGTACCTATTAGTATCGTAACCGGTCAAATGACCGGATTTTTAGATAAAAACATTATTTTTTCTGACTGAATGCAGGTAATATTGATTTTAGCAAGGAAATATTAAACAAAGCAACTTCAAGGTAATAGACTCCATTCGGTTCCTAAAATTCGATTTGCTTCTTCTATTCCGCACGTTCTTCTATATTTCATAATACGGTGGTCAATTATAAACGAAAATACAGTCCTTCACTTTACCCTTTATAATATTACGTTTTGCATAACCCGTTGGACCTGATTATGCCCTGGAAATGTTATGAAGTGCTGCTCTCCCAGATGTAGCACCTATTTGCTTTTCTTCCCAAACAGTGCCATCAATCGAAATAGACTGCTAATTTTGTCATTTTCATCTTCATCATTTCATTTTCATCTTGAGAGCAATCTCGTTCTTTTTCGTTCTCTACGTATTATATTCACAATATTCTCCGCTTCATCGTCGGTATCTGTAGGCTCACACTCAGTGTCTAATAGATCATTATCATTTTCAAATAATATATCTTCACTTTCAGAAAGTTCACCTTCATCCATTTCAGAAAACTCTTCGCCTATGCTATTTATTTCTTCTAAGCACTTGGTGTGTCTTGAATGTTTCGACATTATTTCAGGGTGAAGATTAGGAATGGAGTAACGCTGTAAAAACAAAATATAAACTAACTAGTATTACTTTTTAGTTTTTGTCCCCTTTTCTTGCAACTTGAAATTTTACGCACTAATTGAAATTTTAATACACAATTATTTTAAATTGAACTCACTACGCAACAGTCCTTGCAGAAATGTACAGGAAACTGATGAAAAAATGTGGAATGCGCATGTACATCCCATTTTCTCATCAGATAACCTTATAAGGCAATAAAGTTTTCTCCCGGTCAAATAACGGAACGTGGTAAATAACGGTTGACTATGTATCTTTATCATATAAACACAAGAAGAAGAAAGATAAATATTGAAACATTGATTGCATACATTTAATAGAAAAAGTCATGAAGTCAACTGAGAAAAAGCAATAACATTATATGCGATTTTTGTAATCAAAAGTTTACAAGCGGTCATTTGACAGGTCATGGTACGTTTAGTGTTAGTCTGAAGCTTCTAACTACTGGGGAAAAGTTTTGGAGTTTGAGAATTTTCATGATTTACTAGGCACTACTTTCTTCTGCTCGCTATCGTTCGCCAATCCCAGCAGAACAACTCGCTTCGCTCTGTTCCGGCAACACGGGGGCTGCACCCCATGAACATTTTGATAGGAAATTGCATCCTCCAGCAATGAAAGTGCATCTTCATTGAAACAGGTTGTTTTGTCTGATGACCTGTTGTTGTTGTTGAGACCCAGACCGTCCGACCTACCAGAAAGGTGTAAGGTAACCGTTTGGACGGCCGGGAAGTGCCACCCAATTTAGACCGGAACCCAGTGGGGGAGGCATCCACAGGGATTGTACCCTCCTCCCCCTACCACCAACCGCTCGGAAGGACTTACGGATCCACATGTTTAACGTGATCGTACTCCGCATGAACACAGTGGCAGTTGTGGCAGCGTGCAAATCCAGAGCGCAAACCACAGGGCTACCGCGCCCGAAATGTGCCAACAGCACGCGGTGTTCCCAGGTGGTCACCCACCTAAGTATTTACCGCGCGCGATGCTGCCTGACTTCGGTGATCTAACGTCTGATGACCTGACCTGTGTAGATCCAAGACAGTTGAAAAGGTTTCAGGAAGTCTTAAAACATACTTATCCGTCAAAGTATCGAAATTGAAAATATTCAGGAAACAATACTTTATACAATAGTATAAGAAAGTAATAAAAATATATACGCTATAATCCAAAGAAACTAATGTAATAAATCAATTGCTATTCTGCGTCCCATATATCTGAAATTTGGCACGTAGAATAATTTAAGCTATTAAAATTTGGCGGATCCTCGAGAAATAGAATCGACTTTTTTCCTCCATTGTTATAAGGTCGTCAAAAATGAGTCCAATATGCAGCTTCGCTATTCTTTGTACGCACATCAGTGCAGGCTCCAGGGTTTGCATCATTCTAATGGATAGAGAAAGCTGTAAACTGGAATGTTTTATATATTAGATATTTTCTGATACGAAAATTACTCGACAATTTTAGAATTCTGTATTTTACAGGATAAACACATTTTAAATGCGTCTGAACCAATTAAGCTACCAAGGGAGGATTTACCACTTACTAAAATGCCATCTTCTTGTTGCCACTATTTCCTTGTAAATCCCCCTCCTCTAATATTGTAATCATTTGCATATGTCCTGAAACTATACATACATGCCAAGTTTCTCAGCTGTAGCTCAATTTCTTATAACAGAGTGCATTTTTATGTAATTATTTTTCTTTATAAAATAAAAGTGGTAGCAGAAATTAATAAAAATATACGAACATACAAAATCTTAAAACCGGCTTTGTCGTCAGTCTTAAATCAAAAAATCTCCTAAATTCGTTAGCTAAAGTGAATATTTTTGTAAGAAATGTAAAAATACTAATTATAGAAATGTCTCAAAACTGTACTACAGAAATTAACTTGAGTAATTCAAATAATGAAATTAATCCTAATTGTCCTCGGGTGAGGAGGAGGAGGTGCAGCGAACAGACTGTGATACATCATTAAGTGATTCCTATAACAATTAATCATTGAACGGGGCATCTGCTTCTGAAGGATTTCATTTACGATTTCGTTGCAAACATCAGAAATTCATAATGCTTTCAACCAAGGTCCTTGCGAGTTGATTATGCGGTAGCTCTGCTTATACGCAAACCTTTGGATCAACGGTTATAAGTCCTAAGCAATACACAGTGGATGATTGCTACAACTCGGAAATTTGTTTTCCGAATCCATTTTGTTATAGAAATTGATTCGTGATTTCTGGGCAGGTCTATATAGTTTAAGAAATGTCTATAAGAAAATTAAAAATCTGTCTGTGGTTATGTGTGTTTGTTTTATCATCATGGGAGAACGACTGCTCGGAATTTCATAAAGTTTTGCGTGTAGCCGTGAAATAGCCCCTGTTTCTAGGACCAAGGGTTGACGAGGTATTAATAAAAATCTGATGTGGGCAGCACATGACTTTCCCTGCAGACTTATATACACGTTCTCTTTATTTTATTTAAATTTAATTCAGTTTTAAATCAATTTTCGTTCTCATTTGGTAACTGGACTTATTTTCAAAGGTGGCGTAGAAAAAATACGAAAAAACTAAAATATCTCGAGAACGGCTACTCCTAGTGTAATGGAGTTGGTCTTATTATTTCTTCGTTAAAAATTACGTATAAAACAAGCATTTAATGGATATATTTGAGCATACGTAATTTTTTATTTTAGATTTTGAGAATTTTTGCGGGCCATTTTGCAAATAAAGGCAGGTTATTTTCTTCCGAATCATACCAAAATCTAATTAACACCAGGGTAACTCACAAGCGATTTATCTACTGCATTTTGTGAAATTCGGTCCATTAGTTTTTCAGCTAGAGTGGGTAAAGGCAATTTTTGCGGGCCATTTCGCAAAAAAAGGCAGGTTCTTTTATCCCGAATCGTACCCAAAACTAATCAGCACCAGGGTCACACCCAAGTGACTTACATACCAAATTTTATGAAATTCGGTCCATTAGTTTTTGAGTTAGAGTGGATACATACATTGCACAGACAGACAGACAGACACACACTAAAAATAGTTTTTTCGTATTCTAGAGGTCTCGAAACGTGTAGATCCGTCGAAAACTCGAGTTGTGATTTTCGGTATGATTCTAATACTTTCCCTATCCATTACCATGTATTGCAGGAAAAGTAAAAAACGAACCTCTCCCATAGAGATAGCATTATGCAGAAGATATTTTTCTGGTAAATTGATCTTTAGGTTTAGATAAACGCTATTTTCAACGTAAAATAAAATATACCCATCATTCTGCGCAATTCTCATATAAAAGAGTAAAACAACACATTCATATAGATATATTTACCTTTTTTAAGCGTGTAACTGAAAATTTACCCGTTTATAAGTGTCATTCTAGTGGTAGTAAACCCAATTTTTTGTGAATATTCATCCATATTCTTTTAGTGTATGGACACTTTTTGAAGATTCCCCGCTAAAAAAAGAATCCTCATCGCACGATAAACGCCAAAATTAGGCAAATTTATTAAACACCGGACAACACTAGAAGAAAACTTTTCCCATTCACTGGCTACGTGCTTAGAAAGAAATAATGTTCCTAGTTACACATGTACGGCAATTATATTGCGAACCATTATTACAACGGTCGGGGGTCTTACATAATGATTCATTTGCGCCCTCTCCCTGCAGTAAAACATTTTTCTTTTTTTTCGACCACCCTTCACCTTCTCTCACTCTCTCCCCCCCACCCCACCCCACCACCACATCTGCAAGTTCAACGCAAGAAATAGTTTTTACAAATACCCCCCCCCCCCCCCCCCAAGAATCCACTGTTAGAATATTAATTACTTTGTTTAAGAATGAAAAGCACCCTATCTTAATTCGGATTTTTTTTTTTTTTTTCAACTCTTTAGTATATTTGCACTCAGTGAACAAAGTAAAACAAAACAGGCGGGAATGGGGGAAGGGCATTTTGGCGAAAGAATTCCATTTTAAAACAATGGCGTGGTAACATTATGTCTTTACATTTAAATGAGAGTTTATTTTCCTTTTTTTTTTTACCTCTTTGACTTCTACTCGCGGAGATATTTCTGGACTGCTCTCACGCTTCAAACTTTTACTTTCGGAGTGGGGCTGCTTATAAACAAAAAGACACAAGAAAAACAGAATTGCAGACTTTATATTTCAGGAGTTAACTGCACATTAGCCACCCTCTCCTCCTGACATTAAAGACTTGCTAAATGAGCTGGGGCTGTGCTGAAGTGGAGAATAACTCTTCAGGAAAATTAGAATTCGAGCAATTAACGCTAGGTGTTTAAGACCGTGTGGGTCATTCCGGAATGAATTTCTAAAGGTTGTACATTCTCTGAACGTTCTCGTGTCAGAATAAGGCTGCATAATTTTTTTTTATGTTCTTTGACTATTACAACGAAAACAAGGGGACCATATAAAAATTGCATGTGATCAGATTCGGACTCCAATGAAAATTCTCGATCCTTTTGAAAAGTGATTTTGAGTATTTTGATTGTTTCTTCACACAGTCACCACTAATTCGAATTTGCAAAATTTTCGATTTTTTTTCTCTTGGTCTCGAAACTGGAGTGGATCAAACCAAGACCAATATTCTTGCTATAGCTATAGTGGGAGTACTTGATAATTTTGATCTCACCTACTCAGTCAGTTCGGACAATATAAATACAATAATAATATAATAATAACGAAACTCAACGAAAAAACTAATTTACAATCTTTATTTACAACCAGAAATATAATCAAACTATTTTACAGTTAAGAATACCTTTTCATTCTATAAAATATTTACAAATAAAAATGTCCTTTGTTGAATTATATTTTATTTTAAATAAAATAAAATATAATATAATTATTTAGAAAAATCTGATCTAATTATTTTTTTTTTTGAGTCCGACAAACTTTAGTTTTATATCTTCGATAAGTTGCAAGTCTGAATATGAAAAAATTTTATGCGGACACAGGACATTCCCTACAGACTGAAATTCAGTTTCTCCTTCTTTCATAATTCGTTAAAATGATTTTAATTGCACAAAATAACACGGGAAATATTTTGAAACTACACTGAATTTGCAGTTTTAATTCAACTTTCACCTTCATTTGGCGACTGGGCGTATTTTCAAAGGCGACTTTGCAAAAATAGTAATAATTACTGCTTGTGAACGGTTAGATTTTAAGTTATGGGGTTGGTCTTATTATTTTCGTCGTCAAAAATTACGTATAGAACAAGTATTTAACTGGTACATTTGAGTATACGCAATCTTTTATTTTACATTTTGACAATTTTTGCGAGCCATTTCGCAAAAAGAAAGCATGTTCTTTTTTCCTAATTGTACCAAAATCTAATCAGCACTAATCTAATCGGCGAAGTTTCATTTCTTTTTATTTATAATTTCCTAAAATAAGTTTACCCCTCTGAGGGATTTGGATTACATTAAAATTGCTGATCTTGAAATGCATGAAAAAAGCTACTATTGAAATACATCAAAATTGTTTCAAGAAAATGAATTAGTGCAATTAAGATTATAAATAATAACTACATCGTCATCAGATGCGATAAAGTGCAGGAGGGTAGGGTACGATATATTTCCAACAATTCGTTCCTATAGCAATTAATCGCTATCTGCCGATGTAGGCTCATTTGCGATTTCATGGCAAACACAAGCAGGGCATAATACTCAGAACCAACGCCCTTCCGAGTACAGATTAGGCACAGGGTCTACATAAACGCACATATCTGGATCAATAGTGATAAGTCTGAGGAGAACACGGTTGATGATTGCCACAAACTTGAGATTATTTTGAGCATCAGTTGGCGGAAACCTATCTGTAATTTAGGAGCTTTATAATTACTTTGCTCATTTGCTATAAAATGTTCTATAATAGTTCTGTATTTTTTTGGTTTTGTTTACATTTTTCCTTGCATTCATTTTTAATTGTCCAGTTTTATTTCAGCAAAATGTAAGCTAATTTGGTTCTGCGAAATAGTTTTACATGTTGTCATCACGAAGTACGCCAGCTTTTAATGTACGCCAGAGTTTAAATAAACGCCAAAACATTGCATTGTGGATCTTGTACATCAATGTTTTTCACTGTGAAAGAAGTAAAATCATTGCATTATGCAACGAAAATCATATACTACCCACATCGATTTCCTTTTTAAATTGAGCCTTAAGTTGTTTATGAATTTCAAATCCCTGCATTCGAATAGTATTATTAAAATTAAACCAACAATCATTTCTGCATGTGTTTTCATGTCACAAACTTTAAAAAGAATTCATGAGGGGCAAACAAGCTTTATTCTCAATTAAACTATCAAAAGCCATTGTTAAATTAATTACCACTAAAGTATTAATACAAAGAAAGATATTAAAAAAAAAGGTAATAATATAAATAGAAGTTGAAATGGCTGTAAAGTCATAAAAGACGCATCTATAGCAAATGCCAACATCCAAATAGGCCGGTCATGGAAGATGGAATCTACAATGGGAGTATTTTCCATATTTTGTGGAATAGGCGGGGTCTGTGTTGGTTGGGTGCCTAAATTTTAAAGTGAAGCACCAAATCAGGTATATACCAATTCTATACATGTGGAATTAAACTATCCTAAAAATATTCCTCGCTAGCTAATATGAAAAATCAATAACTGCAACTCTAAGATAGTTGACGACAAAGATAAAGACCGGCATCTTAAAAGTTAATTTTAATTTAATCAATTCTGAAAGAGATGGTTAAATTTATTCTTAACAATCAGATCAAATGCACTAATCTTCAGAATAGACTCTTTGATGTAAAATTGCTTTTAAAAGCTTTCTCCAGATTATTCAATAGGCTGATTTTTGAGAGGCCTTAAAAATATTCCGAGGAAATTAACAGGGGTAATTAAAAATATCCAATTTATTCTAGTCTTTCGATTTTCCACTACTTGATCCCTATTATAATTAATCACTGCGCGGAGAATCTGCTGCTGAAGGTACGCAATTGCGATTTGAGGCAAACACCGAGGGTTTATAATGCTTCGAACCAATGTGTTTCTGAGAACGGATTATGTGCTGGCTCTGTATAGACGCATATATCTGGATTCATAGTGATAATTCCGAGGTTATACAGTTGATGATTTATAGAAACTTGGGATTGTTTTCCAATCACTGCTCCACAAAGTAGAGGCTTGAGAGTAAGTTCGTATTGGGTCATTAGGAGATATAATTATGATATAATTATTTTTTCTTTCCCTGCAATACATGGTAACGTACAGGGAAAGTATTGGAATCGTGTCGAAAACCGCAACTCGTGTTTTCGACGGATCTACATGTTTTGAGGCCTGTAGGACACGAAAAAAAATTATTTTTAGCGTGTGTGTGTGTGTGTTCAATGTATGTATTCTCTCTAACTCAAAAACTAATTGACTAAATTTCATAGGTACGTTACTTGTAGGTTATTCAGGGGGGGGGGGGGGGGACCTGCATTTTATTTGCAAAATGGTCCGCAAAAATAGTCAAAATCTAAAATAAAAGACTACGTATGCTTAAATATATCAATTAAAAACTTGCTTTATACGTAAATTTTGACGATTAAAAGAATAAAACGAAACCTTCTTACTTTAGGACTAGACGTTCTCGAGATATTTTAGTTTATTTTACGCCTCCTTAAAAATATGTCCAGTTACCAAATGAAAACGAAAATTGAATTAAAAATGCAAATTGAATGTAATTTTATGAGTGTTGTTTTGTGCAATTAAACTCAATTTATGAATTATTAAAGAATTAAAAAGAAGATGAATTTGAGTTTGTAGGGAAAATCATGTGCTGCCCACATCAGATTTTTTTTTCAGGTTCTAGAATGTTCGAAACATGTAGTATCAGTCGAAAACTGGAGTCGCGATTTTTGACCGTAATTCCAGTATTTTTTCTAAACATTAACATGTATTGTGGGGAAAGTAAAATTCGTCTGCTATAACTATCAATTTAAAGATATCAAGAACAGTTGATTTCACACACCAATAGAATTCATTCAGAAGATTTAGGTTATATTTTCTGCGCGGCGTAGTACATAAAAACGAATGCCGTTTGTGTAGCTGTTTTCAAGTTACAGCTAAAAGAATATTAGAACAAAAACATTGGAACAAGATAAAATGTTCAAAAGAAAATATTAAAACACGTCCAAATATGTTTAATTTTCTAAAATGCTTCCCTTATGACTAAAATACCTCTACATATCTCAGAGATATATGAATTATTCTTGAAATACCTCAACGTCCTCCCAATGAAATTAAACTAAAGGGATTAAAACAATAAAATTTAATTTAATCATTCTTCGAAAGAAGTTGAAGTCTTTTCACCAATTGATCCAAATTGTAATTATCATTGCATGGGGCATAGGACGCTAAAGCTACGGAATTTTACTGAAACATCAGACGTGCATCAAGCTTTGAACCAATGTCTAAGTACGGAATTTATGCTGATTTGCCATAGAGTATCGTTGGATCAATAGCGAAAAGGCCGATGTATACACAGTTGATGATATCTAGGAACTTGAGATTGCTTTCCAGATCAATATTCAGCGAAAACCTATCCGTGATATAGGAGTAGTTTGGCCGATTGTTGAAGTGCATTCATTTTTGGTTATAAATGTTTCATAATAAATGTATTTTTACTTTCTCACACTATATAGTTTAGAGAAAGTATTATTTACACAAATATTTTCAATGTTGGGATTTTAATACCATAAATAAAAGTCGCAAAAGTGCCTCAAGTTCCGAAAGTGTACTATTCCCTCAACAGAGTCTTTCCTTTTGAGAACCAAACAGAGAAAACACCCGTACAGTCAGTCTTTCCTATGACGTGCATCTAGGGTTGCCGGATGCTGAATTCCGAAGGAGGGTTTCCAGATTTGGTGATTTATCGCCAATTTGGCGACATTTGGTGACTTTCCGAAGCTTCGAGAAACACCTCGAAATAACCAATATTCTACTTGATATGAGAGATTTCCAAAAGTTTCTATGGAGAGTGTATAAAAAAGAGTCATCACCCTGCCTGAAAGCAGTTTACGAGATACCAGCTATATTGAATTGTGACTTTCATCAATGTTTTGAGAATAGTAACTGCTATTTTGTTGAGACCCAGACCGTCCGACCTATCAGAAAGGTGTGAGGTAACTGTTTGGATGGCCGGGAAGTGCCACCCAATTTAGACCGGAACCTAGTGTGGGAAGCATCCACAGGGACGGTACCCTCCTTCCCCTACCATCAATCTCTCGGAAGGACTTACCGACCCACATGTTTAACGTGTGGCAGTGGCGGGATTCGAACCAGGGTCTAATGAGTGCAATTCCCGCGCGCTAACCACTGGGCTACCGCGCCCAACTGCTATTTTGTGAAATTACTTTCCTCAATGTTTTGGGAATAATATCAGTTATTTTGTGAAATTAATGGAGCATTTAAGTGCTGTTTGACTGTATATTGTTCCTGTTTACGTTGTGCTTGTGGATAAATGTATTTGTTATCCAGAAATTTAGACTCATTCTTGTATTCTAAGCGCACACCCAAGATTTCAGAGAATACGTCGGAACAGCTGTCTGCAAAGAATTTATTGAACTTTAAATGATGTCTATATGAAAAAAAAATAATTTGTCTGTTCTGTCTATTATCTCAAATTGTGAATTAAGTTTATTTACATTATATATTAGGTACGCTCTAAAAATTTTATGAATATTACTTTTACAATCTAGGCTATACAAAAGTGTAAAGTGGAGCATATAACTTCCAGGGGTGGTGGGGGAGGGGGGGTATCAAAATGGGATCATTTTGAAGGACCCCGGCAATTGAAGTAGTGGGGGACAAACGATTTTCTTCCTAAAGATAACGTAAACAGTTTGGTTTCCGAGCACGTTGCAAGGGAATGGACAAAGTTTTCTCTTAGAATTGTGGAAGATTTAATACATTTGCATACCTCCAGAGTTTATTGTACGACAAGGACAAAAAACAAAGTGTTATTTTGCGGGGATTTCTCGGATGTCTTAAAAGGCAATTTCTGAAGGCAGAACATACAGGTTAGAAATGTTCGCTTAAATTCCACTTTAGAACATCTGTTTTACTTAATGACCTAATCCAGGAATTTTTTTTTTTGTATATAAGAGAAGAGGTTTTATTCGGAAATAAATGGATATGACAGTATTACCTCTGCAAAAATGCCAGTGTGTCATAGTACTGAGTACAACCCCAGCGGCCGAAAAAAAACTCATATATACTAATTCGACTAGGCTGAATCTAAATCTGAAATCCATCTTTCAAATTACCCCCTGGATTTGGAGAAATAACCTCTCAAAGTTTGACCTTTTTTCTTTTTGCTATTTTTGTGTTTATGTTTCAGGCTGAAGGTGTTGCCACAACATGGTGTAATAGTATGGTCATTAGATTTTAATACCGGAAGAAACTAAAAGGAAAACTGTATTCATCTGGTGGAGATGAAATTATCCCTTTACCTGCATGATTCAGTTCAATATGGAAGTTAGTTTTGAGAGGCTGTAAGAATTATCAATTTCTATTCTCGACTTTTTATTTTTCAAGCAGTGTCTTCCCCGAGGAAAGAAGAGTTTAAATTTAAATAGCAGCCGCGCAGGTTGCGGACGGAAAGTGGAGCTGGCAAGCAGGTTATAAAAAGGTTCGAGCTGATTCGGAAGGGTTCAAGATGGTGAGAGATGATAAGAGTTGGTGCGTGGCGTGTGTGGATGCAGACGATGTAGAGAGCGTGGACCATGTACATTCTGATTTATTATTATACATTATGTTAATGGAGCTTATTTTATGATTTCTACAGTTTAAGAATAAACTTGTTGTTTTTATCAAAATATGCCTCTGCGTGTTCATTCCGACACTTTTACTAGGTTATCTCAACCAAAAAGAATATGAATATTTAAAACATGAAGTTGGAGAGACTTGCTCCTTTCGTTATCTTTAAATTCATATTTTAAACAATGAAATTAATGCAAATTTCGTTCATAGATAGATCAGTTGGAGGTAAATTGTATGATTCACAAAGTTAAAGTCAGTCCCTTATCTTCATGGTATGACTATAAAATGACACACTAATGCTAAATCCAATGTAAAAAGCCATTTTATAAATAATCCCCTCTCCCACCGAATTCCGAATTTTTCGATTGAATTTTAAAAAGTTCTATCTACTTCCGGATTTTTCGCGAACAAAGCCGGATATAAAGTTTCGTGAAAATACATTAATATTTGTGGCCACTATGGAATACAGACAGACAGACAGATGGGCATCACTCAAAAATAGTTAACATGTGTTCAGGAAGTCTTAAAACATATATTGGCAAAATCGAAAATTTTCCTGAAAACAATACTTTCTCTATTAGATTCTATAGCATAAGAAAGTAAAAAAGTAACGTGAATCACCAATCTGCTTTGCACATGGCGGTAAAGCGAATGAATTGAGATTTCATGTTGAGAAAACTGCAAAATCGTTTGAAACAATCGTTCAGGTGGCGCTAGGGTGAGAAATCCCCACTGCATTATATGTACTTCTATGGCGAAAGCCGTGTATTGATAAAAAAAAAAGAATAATATTTATTTAAACTGTTCATTTCAAAGAAATTAATTATCAGTGCATTGAAAATTAAAAATGAAATAATAAAGAATATACCCCTACATTCAAATTTATATATCTCCCCTATATTTTCGGGTGGGTCGGATGTTTATTTTAGAGTTACCTTTAAATATAGTTTTGTCACTCTAAGCTCTGTACCCTGTTATATAAAATGCTTATTACTTTTGCTAAAGATTTTTTTTTTCAAATGGCCAGGCACTTTGACCTTCGTCATTCGCCTTTATTACAGAGGCCAGAGTGTGAACCATTTAGCCGTCCATTGACGTTGCCCCAGGCGCACCAGAGGGGGCGGATCACATTGCGCCCACAACACAAACATCCATGCCTTACGTGGGGCTCGAATCCACAACGTGGCGGTCGAGCGATTGCTACGGAAATGCTTGCCTTGACCACTCGACAACCACGTCACTTTTACTAAAGAGGGAACTTCAATTTAAAATTAATAAAAAAATATATATACTGAGCATTACATTTTCAAATGAGAACAAATGGGACTATATTAACACCAGCAATACCTAGATATAATTATCAATGCATTATGTTATTTTCAAGCTTTCCTCTCAGGGTTTTATTTCCTTTTCTATAACTCTACGTTTTCGCCCTTGGTGATTTGGAAAACAAAGTCAAGATCAAACATTTGATGGGACCAGACACGATCACAATTGTCCAGAAACGTGCGTTTAAGCAATGAATATAATACGAACTTGAACGGACGTTTGTTTAAAGCATTATGCATTTTCGATGTCTGCTCTGCATTGGCAAATCAGCATACCTTCATCGGCAGATGCCCCTTGCAGTGATTAATTGCGACAAGGATCATTTGGAGGAAATGTATCCCAATCTACTACCTCCTTCGAGAAAGCGATGTAATTAGATTTTAGTTTTAATCACCCAAGTTACTTTCCTTGGTGTTGTTTTGATGTGTTTTAAGAATCAGCGTTTTAAATAATCAGAAAGGATTCCTTAAGATAGTTTTACCCCAAATCGACTATTGTCAAAATTAAATGTATTTATTGATCATGTGAATTAAAATTTTAATAAGAATTTGTTTTCAATTGTGAACAAACATTCCATTGCTTTTTAAGGGGACGGTAGACGTTGAAATGAGCAAAAATCGACTAAAAATAGTTTTAATATATAACATTATTTTAGACATTTAACATTTGCTTACGGGTGGGACAGCGTCCATCCCAAACGAAGAAGCTCCCAAAAAGACAGGTATTTGACATACCCTATATAACAGTTCGACCCCCCCCCCCCTTTGCAGGCATTGGCGTCCATGGAAATCGCTGACGGTAACATTGCACCTGCTGCAGCAGTCCCACCCGTAAGCAAAAGGTTGGATGCATTTTTTTCGAAACGGAAATTTCAAAGGTTTTACATTTTTAAAATGCTTCATGCATCTTAATTTTCGTCTGAGATGCATGAAATTTGGCAAGAAGACACCTCTCATACTTTTTAATAAAACTGGGTATGCATTTTATAATTGGACTTTATTAAGGTAATTAAAAGTGAATAAGAACCTAATTAAATGATGAAAATTAAGTTTTAATGCAGAAAAATATTTTTAAAAAATTAACTTTCTAAGGGATTCAAAAATGAATACCCAAATGTGTTCATAATGTGTTTTTGAGTGATCATAATGTAAAGTTAATCAAAAATGTGAACAAATGGCACGCAAGGGGCAGTTTTAAATTTTCGTTAAAAAAATTAAATAAAAAAATACAAAATTATGACAAAATTGAAAAAAAAATGGTATTGTATATAGTAATGTTAAGAGGAATATTTATACAAATTTTCACGTTTCTAAGTCAATAAATAAATAAAAAAAGTTCAACGTCCACCATCCCCTTATAGCTCTACCACCAACTGTGTCTCCGAGATGTTTTTCTGTGTCACCAACTATCTCTCTGGGAACTGCAATTGTTGAATTTAACGCCATCTGTTGATCAAATCTTCATTTTCTCAATAAAAAACGACATTTTAATGGTTCGTATCGTATGGCCAGACTTTGCAAATCCATATATTACCTACAAATAAATTTTCGTACTCATCGCAATACTTTCGATTTAGAATTGCTAAATATAATAAATAAAATAAAAAAATGAAAGAAAAATGCAAAAACCATAATAAAATATTTATGACTACAAAGCAATAAGAATCTAAAACATGGATTAGAGTTCGCAATTTTATTGATTTAGAAAGCAATTTTAAGTTTATAGCAATCATCAACTGCGAATATCACCGATTTAACACTATTAACAAAGATATATACATACGGCTCTGCAAAGCCGAAGCATATTTGCATTTGGACAGACATTGGCTCAAAGCAAGCAAACTCGGCGTTTGTCATGAAATCGCAAATGACAACCTTCACCAGTGCCCACTTCAGCGATTAATTACAATAGAGATCAATTGTGAAGAAGGTCCTCGCCCATACCCCTCCCCCCCCCCCCCCTTCTCTCAATCGAGAACGATTAAATGAAATTTTAAATTTATTTACCACTAATATTTAATTTAAATGATTCTGAAGTAATTCAGATAATAACGTTCATGATTAATCTGGAATTGATATAAAGATAAATTTGTCTTAGGAGCCTTTCCAAAATTTTAAATATTGAGCTTAATTTGTAGACAGAAAATAATTGAATTAGACGGCGAAAATCTGAATGTAAAAAATATGATGTGGGCAGTAAATGGCTTTTCTTATATAATGCAAAGAAATTACTTCTTTTGCAGTGGAAAAATGATGTATAAGATCCACGACACAATGTTTTTAACGTTGAATTGCACATTGGGCGATTTTTCGGATGGCAACATGTAAAACTATTTCAAAGTACCCAATTAACTTATATTTCACACAACTCTAAATTGACTATTATCAATATTAATAGCATCCGCAATAAGCAATACAGTCCATATATTAAAATATTTTAATAATTAATTCATCAACTTAGAGTCATTTTCGTGAAAATAGCCCTACTTTTGCAATTTGGATCATATATTCATCAACCAGGGGCGAAACATCGTTAAGTTGGCGATATTTCGCTATATGAGTCATCAAGCTAGCCAAATTTGTCGTCAATTGTTACAGACAAACGAAGAGAAGAGCATTTCTTATATATAAATGAATGTTTGCGAATTGTTAGGGATCAAAATACAAAACTATTATTAAGTATCTTGTCTCGTTAATGGAACGAACTACATCCACGCGAATGATGTTAATAAATTTATCGCATAATGTGACATATGAAAAGTGAACATATTTCACATTTTTAACACTTTACAACAAAGTTGAAAAGTGTTTATGACTTTGTTAACACTTTACAATGAAGTTGAAAAGTGTTTATGGCTTTGTTCATTCTGTCTGTCTGTCTGTCTGTCTGTCTGTTAGCACGATAACTGCCGTAAAAATGACTTAATCAAAATGAATTTTAGTATGTTGTTCAGACGGTCTGTATAGGATCTATGGGAATATAAATGAATAATATCACCCAATTAGTTTTGGATTGAACCCGGGTTGAAAAAATGAAATACATTGAACCCTATGGGACCTAATTTTTCAAACATTTTGTAAGCGGATTTAAAATTCACAAATTGATTCGAAAATTTTAGGTAATATTCAAATTGTTCCATAAAATATATAAAAAAAATCAGCGAAATATATTCAGTAGTTTTTAAAATAAAAATTAAAATAATAATTACACCTCTTATATGAAGCGATCACGTGACCATGATATGAAAAAATTACGTGACCCACTTCAAAATAAAATATGGCATCCATCTTGTTTCAAAATCGTGATTTTTAAAGTTCTTTTTAATTCATATTGAATGTTGTATCCGTCCTAAAACAACTTTATTTTTGCTTAAATTCTGTGCATCTACACACTGAAACAACGCAATTACAATATATTTGAGTTTAAATGATCATCCAAATTTGATTATTTCTACAACAAAGCCTATTTTTCACTTATGTAAAATGTAAACACCAAAATATGTAGAATGAGTTGTATTAGAATAGCTGTATTTCTCTAACACAAAATTATTTAGCTCATGGAGTCTGCATAGCTGATATGAATGAAATATTCATTGATTTTACAGAGAGAAGGACGATTTTTTTCGATGAAGTTTTAAGCATAGAGTTTAATTACTTGTAGCTAGCTCCATGGTCTTAATTTTTAAATAAAATAAATTATTATAGTATTGTGATGAATGAAATGAATGGGAAATTATTTATGAATGAAATGCTGCTTTTATAGAGAGAGCCAGGTGTGTTATTTTTTCTATGACGAATTTCAGTTGTTTTCGATGAAGTTTTCAAATATAATAAATTATCGTAGTATTGTGATAATCCTAAAATTATTACCAAGGAATGTAACGCATTTTAGAGATCTTTAAACCAGGCAATTTATATTTCAATGCCGTCATTTGAATGAAATTCATTTTTTTAGATGAAGTTTTAAGTTTTCAAATATAATAAATTAATGTAGTATTGTGATAAGTTTTAAAATATTACCGAGGAATGTATTGCATTTCAGAGATGTTTAAATAAAATTGCATTGAAGTTGGAAAGTGATTCATAATCAATGTTTTAAGCATGATTTATCGTTCTTGTTTTAATTGTATGTGAATTTTTTCATACATTTATTTGAAAAAGTTGCAATGTCTCCAGAATGGTTCATGCTAGCGTTCTAAAGTTTGTATCAATCGTTTTCTAATGAAAAATTACATAAGAAATAATTTTTTAAGTACAACAGTATTGAAGGTTCTGATTTCTAATCATGTTTTAAAATTTTCATTCAAAAGTTGGGGGGGGGGGGGGCCTTCCACATATGTGATAGTGTTTAGAATCAAAAAGGTTAAAGTATTAACCAATTGTAATTTTCGTGCCATATTTCGTTCGAAACGCTCCATTTTTTTCGGGAGATATCGCCTCCCCCCCCCCCCCCCCCCCCCCCCCCCCCACACACACACATCAACTCATAAATGTTCTATTCGGGACCAGGGATGCTTGAAACTTGTTCTTCCCTAGAAAACTCAGATTCGAATTTTGGACTCCGTCACAATACTTTATACTATGTATAAAGGGACCCTTTACCTTATACTATATATATACGGAAAATATAAATGTTATAAATGTCGTTTGATTCGCCATTTGATTTTATGTGCTTTCTCCGTTTTCGTTGTAACAAACTTACTACTGTACCATTTTTTACCGTGTGCTCTCAAAAAATTGAGCTGCAATAGCACCAAGAAGAAAATTTCTGGTCTGTCGTTAGAAAATGTTTCCAAGACATTGTGAGAACAATTCCCGCTACGATTTGTATTTCAACTACACCGTGCAATAAACTCCAAAAGTATGCAAATTTATTAAATCACAACTCCCGGAGAAAAGTTTGTCCATTCCCTCGCTACGTGCTTGGAAATAATTTTCTCTGCTAGTTACCCTTGTAAGGTAATTGTCGACTTCTATGTTACAGGTTGAAGTTCTTCATAACGTCTAAATTTGTATCCCCCCTCCCCCCTCCGAAGTTAAAGATTTTTCGCTTTTTTTATTTTCCTTGTACTGGAGTCATGTCGAAAATCGCAACTCAAGTTTTCGACGGATCTACACATTTTAGGACCTTTAGAACACGAAAAAAACTATTTTTGGCGTGACGTCTGTGTCTCCCTCTCTTTCTCCCCCCTCTCTCTCTTCTCTCTCTCGCTCTCTCTGTGTGTGTGTGTGTGTGTGTGCAATGTAACTCAAAAACTAATGGAACAAATTTCATAAAATTGTATCGGTAAGTCACTTGTGGGTTACTCTTGTGCTGATTAGATTTGGGTGCGATTCAAGATAACAGAGCCCGCCTTTTCTTGCGAAATAACCCGTAACAATCTCAAGTATCCACACTAGCTAAAAGGCTAATTGACCAAATTTTACAAAATTTGGAGATAAGTCATTTGTAGGATACTCTGGAGCTGACTAGGTTTTGGTACGATTCAGAAAAGAAAAACCTGCTTTTTTTTTACAAAATGGCTCGCAAAACTCGCCAAAATCTAAAATAAAAGACTACGCATGCTCAAATGTATCAATTAAATGCTTGTTTTATATGTAATTCTTGACGAATAAAAAAGTAAGACCAACCCCATTACTCTAGAACTACCCGTTCTAGAGGCATTTTAGTTTTTTGCTAGTCTCGCTTTGAAAATGTCTAGTTACAAAATGGAAACGAAAATCGAAATAAAAGTGCAAATCCAGTGCCATTTCAAATAATTAATATTATTTTGTGTCATTAAACTCGATTTAATAACACAAATTTGGGTCTGTAGGGAAAATCATGTGCTGCCCACATCAGTTTTATTTCATTTATTTATTTTTTTTTTGACGCGTCCGACTTTCCCATCCCATTTCTATAAAATTGCCATATGAGAAATGCATAAAAAATAGTTTTACAAATAGTTTTCAGAAGAAAACAGCAGTCCAAATATTAATCACTTTAACACTGAAAAGAGTTGCTCTTTTAATTTAGAGTTTTTTTCCCATCCCAACTCTTTATTTCTTGCCTTAAGTGGACGTTGAAAACAAAAACGAACAAAAACGCAGTGGAAATCCATTTTAAAACAATGCGGGGCATAACGTTACGTCTTCAGCGCATTTAATGAACGTTTTCTTTTCTTAACTGCAGCGCAATATTTCTGTGCGGTCTGCACGTTTCGAACTCCTACGTTCAGAGTGGGATGCTTAAAAATAAAAAGACACCAGAAAAACATCATCACAGGTTTAATATTTCAGGAAGTATGACTTTGTGTTAGTTCTCCCCCTTCACATTTAAGACTTGCAAAATGAGCTGGGGATGCACTAAAGTGGAGAATAACTCTCCTAGAAAATTAGAATTTGAGCAATTAACGCTAGGTGTTTAAAGAACTTATGGGTCATCCAGATCTGAATTTCAAAAGACTGTGCTTTTTCTAAGACAGAGTGCACGTGTTTTATGCGCTGAGTTTTTTATAAAAAAAGCGAGGGATCATATAATAAAATCGGTGGTGGCCCCAGCTTGATGGAGCCAAAGAAGTTCTGCGTGTTCTTCGCGAGTGGTTTCTTCTCTTTAGATTATGTCAAAACAGTTCAAAATATTAAAATATCGAAATTATAACCACTCTACATCTACAACTAAGACCCGGATTCAAAACCCAGCTATATATCTAGAGGTGGAAGGGAAAAAGTACATAAGTCATAAATTCCAATATTTTTTTTATAACATATTTGAGTTAAGATATATATATATATATATATATATATATATATATATATATATATATATATATATATATATATATATATATATGATCTTTGTCGTGAGAAAAGCACATAAGTCAGTTAGGCTTCTGAGATGTTAAATAAATAGAAACTTTAAGCGCTTATTAAATTTTGTACGGATAGCAGTGGGGTAAAAAACATAAATTAAGAAAAGTTTTTATTTATTTGGTTCAGAAATGTATAACAAACTTCATAAAAATTAAATTTGTATTCTGAAAAAAAACATCTGATGTGGGCAACACATGACTTTCCTTATATGTAATGAATTTACTACTTTTACAGTAAAAAAAATAGGTTTTTCTTATAGTAGATACTAATATTATTTCCAAGATATTGAATTTTCGACAATTAATCGTCATTTTCATTGATTTATCGTCATTTTTATCCATTTGGCGAGATTTTCGTTAATTTGGCAACATTTCAAAAAGTCGCCAAGTTGGCGATATTCCGCTAAATTCGTCGCCAAAATCTCGCTAAGCGTTATGGACGAAGAAATAAGTCATTTTTACAGCAGGTAAATGACTATTGGCGTTCAAATACAAAAGTATTACTTAAAGTATCTTTTTTCATGAATGGAACGAGGTAGATCCACGAGAATGATGTCACCCAATTTATCGCATGGTATTACATATGAAAAGTGAATATGTTTCTCAATAGGAAATATATTTTTTTTTTAATATACATAACTTTTTGATAATTTTTTTGAAAAATGTACAATATCTCGAGAACGGTTCATGTTAGCGTTCTAAAATTTATGTCGATCGTTTTCTAATGAAAAATTACATAAGAAATGTCTATTTGCGTAACTTTATTTGCGGTTTTGATTTTTTGACGATTTTTTCAAAATTTCATTTGAAAATTTAGGGGGGTTCTGATCATTCGATTGTGTTTTAAAACAATAGGCTTCCAGTATTCATGGGTTGTGATTTTTGCACCAAATTTCATTCAAATCGCTCCATTCGTTCGTGAGATATCGTCTGCACAGTCTCACTGACACACACACACACATACACACACAGACATCACCTCAAAAATGTTTGATTCGTGATCAGGGATGTTCTTCCAAAATTTGATGCGGATACCATATCAGCATTTGATGCGGATACCATATCAGCATTTGATGCGGATACCAATAGGCTTCCAGTGTTTATGGATTGTGATTTTGGTACCAAATTTTATTCGAATCGGTCCATTCGTTAGTCAGTTATCGTCTCCACAGACTCATTGACACACACACACACACACATACTTTCACACACACACACACACACACACACACACACATACTTTCACACACACACACACACACACACACAGACATCACTTCAAAAATGTTTGATTCGTGATCAGGGATGCTGGAAACGTGCTCTCCCGTCGAAAACTCGAATTCGAATTTTCGACCCCGTCACAATACTTTTCTTATACATTATATAAGGAAAGTAAAAATTAAATTAAAAAAAAGTTCCCCTGAAAGCATCAAAAATTTATTTCCTCGATATTTTAAAATCCTTATTTTTGACTTATATAAAGCTTGTTCCCGCCAGCAATAGATTCTTTTAGAGCGTTAAAAAGGATACAAATTGCTTTCTTGCTGTTCATAGTTAACACATGTATTTTTCGAGATATAAACATTAATATATTTAAGAAACAAGAAACTTTCTTCAACTTGGCAAGTCGGTTGTTTGAAAACTGTGTAAAAATAACTTACTAATCTAGAGACTGGATTTCCTACAGATATTTTTTGTCGCTTACTGTTTATCTTTATAATTTATTTATCTTTTATAATTTAGAAGATATTTCGAGTAAACAGAATGCAAATCAAAAACTCCCTCGGAAAAAAAACGATTTACTTTTCTCAAAACAAAAAGTAGTTCAAAATTTTAGAATATTTTTATATATCCAAAAACGGCATCCTTATTTTAGAAATATTTCATATTTCAGGCAACCTTGTTTACATTTTTATCAATAAAGTTCGGAGATATAGGCGTCCAACGTGTTTACATTCTTCATGACGTTCTGATTTCAGCCGAATACAATTGGAAATTAAATGTTGTTATCTTATCTGTATCTGCATTATTTATGTAACGGCTATTTTTTATGATCAGAAGACACTGGATAATGCGATCTAAGTACTAATTATTCGTTTTACTATAAATTAAAACGAATAATTCACAAAGTAAATCGAATAATTTATATATTAAATTGAATATTTCACTAATTAATTCGAATAATGTACAATATCTAAAAAACTATATGCAGTAACGTGCTAGAGTTAGTGACACTCAATGTATAATACAAATTTACATATAAAACGATTGTTTGGATTTATTACTGGTAATATTTACAATATTATGCCATAATATTTGCGATATTATGAGATACTATTTATAAGATATTATTTATAGGAGGTAATATTTACGGAAAGACAGGTTTGACGAATCCGTTGGTTAGATCAAGCCGTAAACCAAGTATGCTTCAGAATACGAATATTACAGTAATCTTGCCAAATTTTATTCTAATCGCTCTGCTTTTTGTTTTCAAAAATATCGCCCATGCACATCCTGAAGCTAAGTGAAACGGACTGACTGACTAACACTAAGGGATGACTACATAGACCAAGCTGTTGAAGATAGAAACTCGAAATTTTGTATAGACGTGGGACTTAACATATAAATAATGAAAAAAATCTTAAATGCGTACACTTTTGTGCTAACATTCTTTCAGCTATCTCTCGAGAACTGCTAGACACACAAAATTCGTTATTATAACCATCCTGAGCAAAAAAAAACTACATCCTAAATTTTATTAACGAACTCTATTTGTGTACAATCAATAGTTCTTAGAATATTTTAATTTGTAGCTATAGCAGACGATATTTTTATATTTTTTAATTAAAATTTTGTGCAGTTTTGATATCCTATTTATAACCATTTATAACATAGTGACAGAGTTACACTTGCAATCCAAAAATTCTTTATTATACAATCCTGGGCAGAAAAACATACATCCTAAATTTCCTTAAGGAACTCCATATGTATACAATCAATAGTTCTTAAGATGTTTTAATTCGTAGTTTTAGCGAACGATATTTTTATATTTTATAATTCAAATTTTATGCAGTTTCTTGTATTCCATTTATAACCCTAGTAACAGAGTTATGATTCTAATACCGAAATCGTCTGCTGGTTATTCTGATCAAATAATTGAAATATTTTTTTTATATTAATAATTGATTTTTAAATTAAAATTTCTGAAAACTTTGAACATAACATTGTTTTTTAAGAACCGCAATTTCCATGTTAAATAGGACTATAAAACGTGCGCCATTTTTATGTATTCATTTAAAATACTTTTTGATATTCAGAACTTTTATTAAATGTATAAGGTGTCACATTGACTGATCACTTTTGCACTTCGCTCTCACAAAGCGTGGCTGGGAATGAATAGTTTATAATGTGCTATAAATACGGCAGAATTCCTTTTATAACACGAAGAAATCAATTCAGAGGTAAAAATTAGTTTATTAGAACCTACCGCATGTTTGTTTAACAGCTCATTATGAGTTAACGCCTTGATGGCCTTTAAATAATTGGTCATTAATATCGATATATAAAGTATTAATTTAGTTATGTATAAATACAGAAAGTTATATAAAATATCCCCCTCCACCTTCTGCAGCGTTTGTGCGTCTATGGAACATGCATCCCGAGTAATACTATTAATTACTGCAGAACTAGTGATGGAAATTATAGCTTTTTACATTAGCAATGCTAACTGCTAATGCTAAATTTTATTAGTTGCTAATTTTAATTGCTAATTTTTATCAAATACTATTTTTTTTCTAATTTTTAATACGCGGTAGTTTCAACAACCCCATAACAAAATGCAAGTTTTATACGACTCCCTATAACAGAACGCACTTGTTCCACGAAAAGACAAATTATTTCTATTTTAAATGAAAAATATTACATTCATAATCCCCACAAGGCAATAAGAAGTATCAAAGAAGTATTAAAACTGAATTTAATTCTCAGATATATCGAATAATTGCCAAGTAAGCTACATTTCTCAAAAGTTGCCATATTGGTGATATTGCACCAAATTTATTGTTGAAATCGCCAAATTTTTCATCAAGCGTGACGAAGATATATATATATATATATATATATACTCGGCCTGAATCTAATACTGCTTACTATTT
The DNA here is from genome assembly GCA_951213105.1 of Amaurobius ferox. Classification (NCBI taxonomy): domain Eukaryota; kingdom Metazoa; phylum Arthropoda; class Arachnida; order Araneae; family Amaurobiidae; genus Amaurobius; species Amaurobius ferox. The sequence goes on along the minus strand of OX578150.1, from coordinate 128,382,967 downwards.
TTAAAAGACTACTTTCCACTTGTCCTGAGTCCTATACTGCTTACTATTTTTGAAAGTCTTCATACACATTATTTTTCGTTCAAGTGTATTCATTCCGGTGTCCACTCGCTTTGACGAAGAGATGTAAAATGCTATGTCGAATGTTCTTTTGCGAACGTGTAGACTCCCACGTGGTGGCTGTGCTTGTGATTTCTGTATTTTATATTTCTGGTTCATAATTCACTTGGTTTTTTATTATTTGTCCTTCCACTAACCAGTAGACAGTTCCAATGGTGTCCATAGGTAAATACTATCGCCATTGTCAGAAACTGTCTATTCTATCGGTTTTAATTCGAATTGTATGGCTATCCTGACGAGAATGCAATTTCGAACTAACCGCCGTTTTTTGTGTAGTTTCAGTTGATTGTTCTCCATGTCTTGATCTTCAACCTATTTATTATTGCATTTTCTCATTTTTGTCGTGTTTGCTTTTTTATTTTATATATATTTATATATGTATACCTTTTTAATTATGATTTTTGTATACTCATCTTCCCCTCACTCCCTTTCCATTATAGTGATAAGTTTCCTTCTATTTTTATCCTTAGTCTTGGTCATAGTTACTTATTTGTAACAGATATGCTAGAAATGGTTTTTTTGCACTTACCGTAGTTTATGCATAGTTTTCGATTAAAAATTTCAATATATATATATTTGGGCCGGTGCTTTTCTTTTCTATTATAGGCATTATGGCCGTGGTTTTGCTTCTATGGTGATGTTAATATTTCACGATTACATGAATTGATTATTTTTATTATTACATTTTTCTGATATATATATATATATGTGTGTGTGTGTGTGTGCGTGTTAGGTTTTTCGAGTTACACTTCTCACTTTTCTTTCATTGGACTTTCAAACTATTATATATATATATATATATATATATATATATATATATATATATATATATATATATGAGCTAATGAGACAGGTTGTAAAGAGGCTTTTCATGCTTAGGTTTGTTTTAGAGTTTGTGTTAAGATATATATATATATTCCTTTTTTAAATTTGTATATTGCTATCAATTATAATTAATCACTATGTTAACGAGCATACATAATTATGGCATTACTTAAAATATTGGACCATCTACTGTCTAAAAGAGGTTATACTCCCCTGCCAAAATTTTTCAACAATACACAGTACATGGAACCGAGAAAACAAGAAAAGACGCTAATTACCACTTTAAAACCATTCTAAACCAATCGCAATTGAATTTCACTCGAAAAACACCAACTCCGCAAGTACGTGTCTTCCTACATCCCCTCCCTCTCTGAAACAGTTCCACGTTTTAAAAAGCTTTGCGGATTAATTACTCGAATTCCCATTTCCCTTAGGGGGGGGGGGGGGGGGCTTTTTTTCTCTTACTCCCTCCCTCGTCTCTAAATTTAGAATGTCAACAAGGCTTTTCGAGGGTGTCGACATGCAGTGAATTCCGAAACGTTAAATTGGCAATTACGACTTTTCCCGCTTATTTTCCCGTTACCGAGTAATGACGGGCTATTTCTGTGAAAGAATATACATTTCGTTTGCATATATGATTTGTAACGAGCGCATTGAGGAACAGAACAAAAATGCAGAATTTACATATTTTTAGAACAAGCTCAGGAGGTTTAATTACATGGACTGTTGAATATTACTACAATATAACTTTGGGAACACCTGTTATTGATAGGGTTACCATATGTCCTGGTATGAAGAGCGGTTCCCGGAGTAATGGCGGGTTTCTCGTTAGCGATTTTAGAGGAGCGAATTATGGACGAGGGCTGATGTCTATGTAGTGTTTTGTAGTGAAGATTTTGGCGAGAAATAGATTCATCTGTAGAAGAGGCATTGGCAGAGAATTAAAATTATACTTACACAAAGTATAATTTAGTTTAAATATGGATAATAATGGTACTCTCTCTCTCTCTCTCTCTCTTTGCGAAATGGCTCGCAAAAATCGCATGCATCCTTTTTAGTTAAGTAAGTAATTGACCAAATTTCACAAAATTTGGTAGATCACTTGTGGGTTACCCTGGGATTGATTAGATTTTGGTAATTCGGGAAAAAATAACCTGCCTGTTTTGATAGATGGTCCGCAAAAATCGTCAAAATCGAAACTAAAATATTACATATCCTCAAATGTATCAATGGTTGTTTCATTCGATAATTTTTGACGATGAAAAATAAGATCAATCCCATTACTCTAGGACTAGCCGTTCTCGAGATATTTTAGATTTTTCGTAATTTTGCTATGCCGAAAACAAAAATAATTAAAAGTGCCAATTCAGTGTCATTTCAAATAATTATGCGTGTTATTTTGTGGAATTAAACTCAATTTAATGAATTTAAAGAATAAAAGAGAAAATGATTGAGTCTGTGGGGAAACTAATGTGCTGCCCACATTTAAGGGGATGTATGGTACCCAAATTGCTGAAATCTGCAGTTTTCAAGTTACAGTTGTAATTTTTTGTATTCCGGTAGATTTTAAATATAATAAACAAAATGTGATATTCAAAATTATAAAAATTAAAAAAAAAATTTAAATTCAAATTTCAAAAAAAATTTAAATTAAAAGTTTTCTTTTTGATATAAGTAGAAAATAGTTTTTCTAAAATTTTAATTTGAACATTTTTAACATAAAAATATGTAAGAAATAAATTGTCTTCACAGTTTTTGTAAATATGAATCAGAAAAAATTTAATAAAAAATAATGTAAAAAAAAACGTGATTTTGACCACAAATTTTGTTTTCGAAAATCATAATAAAAAAACAAACACATATTTCAGCAATTACTGAAGACAAATTAAAGAAAAGTGTATATATAACAATTGTTGTGTATATATAACAAATTTCATTCATATTCGTGCAGTAGAATTTGACTTATATCAATTTAAATTTATAAAAATGTCGAAAATCACGTCTTTGAGAAAAAAAGGCGTTTAAGTTAGGGCGTGGCTGGTGACAACTTCAATAGTTCAATTTTTAATATTGCAATATAATCGGTTCTATTTAACGTAGCAAGATGAATTTGGTGTCATTGGAATCAGAAAATTATGAATATTTTTTAAACAAAAAAAATTGAGATTTTTCGGGATTTTTTTGGTACCATAACGCTCACCCCACCCCTCACCCCTTAAGGTAAGCATTAAAGGGTTTGAATAAAGAACTGTAAAAAATATCTAAATTAAAAACATAGCACTTTTCATTCATAAACGAAGTGATTAATATTCATGCAATTACGTTTTCCTTTGGGTTCTGGTGGAAACCATTAATAAGAGCCATTTTCATGTGCATGCTCACAGAAACCACTTACAGGTGGCGTTCCCAAAGTTAGAATTGGGCTCTCATTGCAAATAACAACATCGTTGAGCTGGTTTCAGGCTTATGACCAGTAGTCAGCATAAAATAACCTTTAAAGCATATCACAACCTAAACTCAATCTTTTTTTAAATTCAAATAAATAAATAAAATAAATAAATAAATAACCGGAAAATAAAACCGGTCATTTTAGAAGAAAAAAAATGCCGACGTGGTAGGATTGGATTTGTCGTTCTCTACAGTATTTCGCAAAATTGCTGCACATAGCAAGTTTTCTTAAGTTGCCATTCAGTACAGGTAATGGCTATTCCGTGCTAACGAGCACGGAAAAAGCGCAATAAACCGATTCTTGGGATCAGCTGCTGCTGTGGATGAAGCTGCTGCTTGGATCTGCAGTGGGAGCGTGTTCCTATTTTTCATGTAATTTCGAGGTTTTTTGTGTAATTTTGTTTTTATTGGGTGGAATGAGAAGGCAAAAAAGGGGTAAAAAAAGGGTAGGTAAAAAAAATCGTCTGTAGCTCCAGTCTGGTGAAACCGTTATGGTTTTGGAGTAATAATGTCTTGTAAAATAAAACTCTAATAAAGTTTCAATTATAATATTCCTGTAGGTCTTTCCAAGAACTACTAATGACTCAAAATCACAAGAATCCACCAGAAATGGGCGTTCCCCAAAATAAAGAGACACTCCCATTGGAGATTACAGTATTCATGGACCGGTTTCACGTTTATTATGCTCTCATCGGAATGGAATAACCGTTAACTGCAATGACTACGACAGTTATTCGCATATAAGCCTATCGTGTAAATAAATATCTTCTGTGACAGCCTTAGTGTCTCATTTCCTCTCATTAAACAATGCCCCATAACTTCGTATTTGGTGTTTTTCATCTATTTCGCTTTATTACTGAGGCCCTAGAGGAGAATTTTAGAAATGAGGATAACAAACTCTGCAACCAAACGAGATAGAAGAAAAAGGCAATTACAATCTTGTAGAGTATTGTCTTATTAGCGGGAATGAACACCAGGAACGAACGAAACTCGTATATGGAAGGCAGTAAATATCTGCCACAAAGATGTATCAGGGTCTGTAATAAGATCTTTAAATCTCTATTATTAAATTGACAGAGACTCGAAAACTATACAAGTTTTGCAAAAAACAAGTTATGGATCTAGAAACTGGATTTCCTATTAAACATTTATGTCCTTTATTATTTCTATCCATATTTTATAGTTTAGAATATATTTCGAATGTAAAAAGAGTAAACTGAAGCAAAATCTCGCTCGGCCAAAAACTTACCTTTTCGAAAAATATTATTCAAAATATTGAAATATATTTATATTTATATAAATTGTACCGTATTACTGACAAAACAATTATACATTGCTCATATTTTTATTCATTAGGTTCGGATATATAGGCGTCCAAAGTGCTAACATATTTTGTAACGCTCCGATTTCAGCCGGACCATAGATGTAATTCACATCAAAAGAAAAGCAGAAATATTTAACTTCAAGAAGGAGAGGAAGGGGGGGGGGGGGCGTTATGAAGGTCCTCAACCATTGAAATCGAGGTTGACAATGGGATTAACTTGAAAGATAAACTAGTAGCAAAAATTTCCAAGCACGTAACGAGAAATTGGACAAAGTTTCTTTCCAAGAGCTGTGGATTTAATAAATTTGCATACTTTAGGAGTTTATTGCACACCATCAGGGAGTAAAAAGGTTTCGGAGATTTTTCTGGTAATGTCAAAATGTTTTCTAATGACAAACACGTAACTGAAATTTTCATGTAAGCGCCGATGTAGCTCAATTTTTTAAGAGAACGTCGAAACAAAAACTGATTTGGAGTTTCTTTTTAGAAGAATTTCGTTTAACTACAGTATAACAAGAACGATCAATCATACATAAAGCATTGATTATGAAACACTTTCCAACTGATATGCAATCCGCTGAATGTATCGCATCTCTAAAGTGCGATACATTCAGCGGTGATATTTTTTTTAATTATCACAGAACTACAATAATTTATTTTACTTGAAAACTTAACATTTCATCGAAAAAAAAAATGAACTTTATTCAAATGACGCCAACGAAATATAAATCGTCTGGCTGGCTCTCTATGTAAAATCAATGAATATTTCATTCATACACTTTTATTCCAGACTCCAGAGTTAAATCATTTAGAGTTAAAATAATTCAGCAATTCTTATACAACTCATCTTACAATCACATGTTTACATTCTGCATCCATTAAAATTAGGCTTCGTTGTAGAAATAATAAAAGTTTGATGATCATTTAAACTCAAAAATATTGTAATTGCGTTGGGGCACTATATAGATGCACCAAAAATACATAAAATAAAGCGATTTTAGGACGGATGCAACACTAAATATAAATTTAAAAGAACTTTAAAAATCATGACTTTTACTCCAATAAAAAAAGAATCGTCCGTCTCTCTGTCAAATCAATGAATATTTCATTCATATCAGCTATATTGCAGACTACATGAGCTAAATAATTTTGCGTTAAAGAAATGCAGCAATTCTTATACAACTCATTCTACATATTTTACTGTTTACATTTTCCATAAGTGAAAAAAAGTAAGCTTCGTTGTAGAAATAATCAAATTTGGATGATCATTTAAACTCAAATATATTGTCATTGCGTTGTTTTAGTATATAGATGTACAGAATTTATGCAAAAATAAAGAGGTTTTAGGACGGATACAACACTCAATATGAATAAAAAGAATTTTAAAAATCACGATTTGGACACAAGATGGATGCCATATTTTATTTTGAAATGGGTCAAGTGATCTCTTCATATTATATGGGATAATTATTATTTTAATATTTATTTGAAAAAATACCGAATATATTTTGTTGAAATTTTTTATATATATTTTATGGGATAATTTGAATATTTCCTAAAATTTTCGAAGCAATTTGTGGATTTTAACTTTGCTTAAAAATGTTTTAAAAATTTGGTCCCATAGGGTTCAATGTATTTCATTTTTTCTACCCGGGTTCAATCGGAAACTAATTGGGTGATATTATTCATTTACTCTCCCATATGTCCCACAGACCGTCAAAACAGCATACTAAAATTCCATTTTGATAAAGTCATTTTTACGACAGTGATCGTGCGAACGGACAGACAGACAAAATGAAAAACACTGTCCACCTATGTTGTAAAGTGTTAAAAACGGGGTGTCAACCGGTTTCGAAAGCCAAAAAACAAACAGACTTCTTCTTCAGGATAAACAAGAAGCGCAAAATCACTTATTTAAGCAAGTTCAAGATCTGCCGTAACACATGTAGCTGAGAAGGTAAGAGAAAAATTGCCACCACCGCGAGGAGAAATGAAAAGAGGTAAAACAAAGGAGGCAAGAAACGATTGACAGGATACATGGAATGAGCGTTACAATAGATAGAGGGAAGCAAGAATAGCTGAAAATAAAGAATAAACTGAAAGAAATCTAGGCAGTATGTGAATGCTTAGCAGAATGATTAGAAACAACTCATTAGTATGTAAAACTACTAAAATGGTAGAGGAAGTAACATGAATTGTTTAAACCAGCTGTAAAAACCACACATGCTATTTTATCTCAGATGTTGAACATACTTGAATAAGTCAAGTAGCGGTTTTGATTCTCCTGAAAAAAAAACATAAAAAAAAAGCTATTTTTGGCAGTCGAATCTGTTAATACCCCTTTTTGCTGTATGTTGTTGTTATAAGAAGTTTTTCTAAAATAACTGTCATAACACTTTTCTAGAAAACTCTTATTAGTATGAATGATAGTTTAGATTGTTTTTTTAAAAAACTTATTTGCTTAGCATGACTTTTCTTACACAACGTAATTAATTTATGCTTAAAACTTTACTAATCATTATGCATTTTTACATTTAAATCTTACCAAAATATTTTCGCCAATAAATCGCATACTTATTGGCGATTTTCTTGGTAAAAAAAAATAACACTAAATAATACTAACGAAAAAAATGCGTATTAAAATGTTATTTACATTTAATTAATATCACATGAAATAAGTGGTGTGTATGTCGTCTATGTCATAAATAGAAGCGTCGGGCAGCGGCGAAATAAGCTGCAGAGGTGCTTCACGTCCCCTTACGATGTAACTCGGCGATATATATATATTTTTAAATTCGAATTAATTCAAAAGTTACGAACATTTCCAAAAACCGTTAATATTTCGACTTCAAAATATTTTTAATTCCGACTAGAGGGCAAAAGATAAAATGGCGCAGGTGGTTCACGAACGATATCTCAGATCGACTTTGTCTCGATAACAGCTGTTATCTAACGAAGTGGATTTTATTTATCGATTTTCAAACTTTATGAATTTAAAAGATTCCGTTCTATTTTTTTTAATTTAATATTATCATATACTAAATATTACATTTAGTATTGTGCTAAGTATATACCAAATATATTTAGTATTGTGCTAAGTATATACTAAATATATTTAGTATTGTGCTAAGTATACACTAAATATATTTAGTATTGTGCTAAAACCGACTCAGATAAAAACTCGCCGAGATAACAAAATTTTTAATTTCATTTCTGGGGCAAAGGAAATTTTGCTTCTTTGCGACTTCAAGTATTTTCAAAGATGGACGATCGAGCACTCATTTCAAATTAGCTTATTTAGGGCATATCGCACACGCCTTGTGCACATTGGAATGGTTGACCGCGGGGAAAACGGAGCGCTGGAATGATTGTAGTTCAAAACAGGTGATTTGGAAATAGAGTGGAATTACCTGTATCTGCAATATTTAGTATCTGTAATGTTTAAGTAATATCTATAAAAGGAAAGTTTAAGTAATATCTATAAAAGGAAAGTGGACACAAAATGTTTTTCACATACTCAATATGATACAAATAATATGAAATATGGATATATAAGAAATTAGAATCCGCTCCAAATAATTTCTAATACTGTTAAATGCAAATAGATTTATCGGATCACCTCCAATAACGCTTCATTTTTCCAGGGCGTTGGTTTTGATGGATTGAATCTAACTTTCATCAGGCGCCTCATCGCCCGTAACTGCTGCGGCAATTAATCTTTCTAAGATGTCGGCTGTACGCTTTTCTTTGTTATATTTTTAAAATAACATCTGTTGTTGGCGGACGTTGGGACTTTCGTAAAAATTATAATATTTGTTAAAAAAAAAATAACTACACTATAGTTCAAGTCGACTTTCTCATACCCGAATTCATTTTTCCTTTTTTTTTCAAATTTTATAAAAAAAATTTTGAAAAATCGGTATTGTGGTTCCAAATGACTACAACTATAGCATATTACCCTTCACTTCAAAAGGCTTGAAAAAATATTTTGATGGATACCATACTTGACAATCTACCCCTCGGTAAATAACTCCCCCCCCCAGGGGAGGGGGGGTCTAACGACGTCACGAATAAAAAATATTTTATCGCAGCCAATTTTCACAACAATGATTGACACTTTCAAGTATCGCGATCACTAAGCCATATCCATTCAGCCATTTTGCTAGCATTGAATCATTTTGTTCAAATGCTGCCATGTTAAAAAAATATAAAGTTTCGAATAAAATTTGAAGTTTTCCTTCGAATTAAAAAAAAATTATATTTAGTTTTAGATTTTTGATAACAAAGCTGGATATAAAGTTTCCATTCTAAAATCCATTAATGTTTGTGGTTGCTATCGTGTGCACAAGAAATCGACCACACAGACAGACAGACAGACGAATATCACTCCAAAAATAGTTAAAACGTGTTCAAGAGATCTTAAAACATATATTGGTATCAAACTCTCGATTTCAAAAATGTTCGTTCAAACAATACTTCATATTATATTACACAGTATAAGAAAGTAAAAATTAAAATTATGGTCAGGCAATAATCCTTCACTGACAATGCCCTTACTCCAATATTCACATCTCATTTTACTACTTAAAACACGAATTTTATTTGAAAAGAAAAAAAAAAGAGCACATTTCCAAAAATTTCGATAGAAATAACTTTTGACACAATAGCACATATATTGTAATTGTCATATCGAAGAATTGCGTGTAAAAATACCCCCCTCCCCCTCCTCCTCCATCCGCCGAAGGGAGAAAAAATACATAAAGAAGAAGTGTATCAAAAGATAGAAACACACACGCATAAGCAATGCGAAAAAATAATAACCCAAAAATAGAATATTTTAACAAAAATACCATTTTTTTTCTTTTTCCTTTTATTTTTGCATGTTCCAAACAAAGCTTCCTGCATCTCAGAGCAGGGTTTCAGTTATTAATGTCATCGCTATCTGCATGCATTGGGCGTGAAGCCGCCGGCATCACCTACTCTCCCCCTTCTCCTCCCCCTCCTCCCCCCGCACGTTTTAAAAAATCACGTGACCGAGCCCGCCGGATATCCGGGATGGGATCGGATGAAAAGAAGATGCGGATAAGACGATATCGCTCCAGGGAAAGGGGTGTATTCGGGGACTGAATGGGAGAGGAGAGGGGGGGGGGGGGGGGTAAAATAGTATGAAGTTTCCTTTCGCAGAAATTGAGAAAATTATGAAAGTGGCGCTATAAATTAATGCGATATGTAAATATCGTCAATATTTGTTATACTTCAGTTATTTCGCTGCTGTTTTTTTTAATGAAAGATATCTTTGATGCAAAATATTTTTCCGCACGTTCTGCCATGGACTTTTACAGACTAAAGCAGGGACATTTAAATATGGCCCGCCGGAGTGTTTAGAATGGCAAACGGGATAAATAATTTAAATGCGTTGTGATTTGGTTCAATTTATGCTGTCACCCAGTTTAGAAACCGAGTAAGAAAACTACTTTCACAATTTGAACGATGACGTCAAAATTTTAAGGATATTGAGTTCGATTTGGATATTTTTATAGTGCCATTTTGTCTAGATTACGAAAAAGTGAGAACCGCGCGAGTGTTTTCAACTATTTAACACAAGAAATTTGATCTTAGAAAGCGACTTGCTAACAAACATCTATCAGTCTTAATTTCGTCAGAATAGCGTCTTCACAGTTTAACCCATATTATGGGAAAATGCCGGATGGCTCAACCACGCAGTTTCCCTCATTTTACACGACCCCGTTACTTTATTTACACCATCCGAATAAATAAAATATAATTTAGTAAGTATTTATCGTCGTTCTGTACGATGAAAACAGTCATAGTACTTATTTAAATATTGAATATTTAAATATGTTTTTACTTCCCCATGGTAATGTATAGGAAAAGTATTGCAATCATATCGAAACTCAAGTTTTCGAAGGATCTACAAGTTTTGGGACATCTAGAATACGGAAAAACTATTTCTAGAGCGACATCTCTCCTTCTCTGTGTGTGTGTGTGTGTATATGTGTGTGCGTATATGTGTGTGCGTATATGTGTGATTGTGTGCGTGTGTGTGTTTCTCTCTCTCTCTCTCTCTCTGTGTGTGTGTGTGTGCACGTGCATGCAATGTATGTACCCACTCTAACTCAAAAATTAATGGACCAAATTTCACAAAAATTTATAGTTACGTCATCTGTAGATTATCCTGGTGCTGGTTAGATTTCGGTACGTTTCGGGATAAAAGAACCTGCCACTTTTGTGAAATGGCCCACAAAAATCGTCAAAATCTAAAATGAAAAACTGCATATGCTCAAATGTATCCATTAAATGCTTATTTTATACGTAATTTTTCACGACGAAAAGCATAAGACCAACTCCATTACTGTTGGTCTAGCCGTTTTCGAGATATTTAAGTTTTTTTTTTTTTTTTTTTTGCTACGCCGGTTTTTAAAATACGCCCAACTACTAAATGAAAACTGAATTAAAAGTGCAAATTTAGAAAAAAATAAATATTTAAAAAAGAAAAAAATAGGAAATCAAGTATCACCATTGTCCATGAGGCAGGAACCGTACACGTGTGAGTGCGAGACACATACAGTGGGTAGTGGTAGTTCTCGATAGTTACATTCATTCTCGAGATATAACGTCGACATCCCACATACGTATACACATATACAGGCTGATATCTTTTTAAAATTGATCAGAACGTTTCCGGGAAGTCTTACGACGAGCTCATCCGTAAGTAACAAAAAGTTTTAAGGACTTATTTTTTGGGGGGGAAACATTATATAACAAAAGTTTAAATATAAATTTTGTGCTTTATGTACACTAAACCTATATTTTATGATGTAAAAAACATCATACTCAAATATAGAGGTGACAAACTTTTAGTTATATCTGATTCTGCATTTAAAAAATAAGGTTGATTCCTTTATCTTATTTTTGGGTCCAAATTACCCCTTAGGGTTCAAGTTTCAAAATCTAACGGTATGGCAGTAAAAAAATATCGGAAGGCTAACACCTACACCAAGCGAAATTAAACGATCCGTTTGTTCGACATGAAAGCGTACGATCCCCCCCCCCCCCCCCCCTTCTAGACACACACACCAATTCTTTCATATCTTAACATTCCACAAAACCACACAGAAAAAAAAAAATCCATCTCAAAACTATTCAACCTTCTTAAATTTTTCCTACCAATCTCTTCAAAAATAACTCACATTCTTGTCATCCAATCGGGAGTGCAACAAATAGATAAGGCTGGAAAAATATCGTTTCGCAGAAATACGGAGGGGGGGGGGGGGGTGCCCAGAGAAGACGCAGTCAGGGGTGTGTTCGGGAGGGGTAAGGGAAGAGGTGTTGAAAAATCAAAAATCGGTAATCAATTCTCGGGGTGTAAGGCATTGTGTTCCGATTAGAGGGACGGCGGTGTATCGCTGATGCCAGCAGAAAACGCTAATCCGAAAAGTTGATGAAGTGGATAAGTTGCTATGGTAACCGTCGCAGCGCCATCTAGCGGGGGTAACTAAAGGGCACGGTTATGAAGTGTTATTAGCAGAGTTGCAAGAGTTAACCAGCAGAAGTGTGAAAAAATATCTAGAGTTGGAGGTCCCTCTCGGCTTTTTCACATTCCAAATTGTTAAAGTCCAGTTGTGTTATGATCAGTATCAGAACACAAAATATTGCTTACTTTTATGAATATCAGTTGTTCATTTAAAAATCGGCGTAAGAATAAATTAATCGTGTGTTAACATGCGCTCAATACCAATTACATTAGTACTGATCATTCACCATCGACTGCTCGTGATGACGAGACGCAATGATCATGTCTGCGGGTGATGAGAGACGCTTAGTTGAGCACTTTTCTGCAATGCAACCCCCTGTTATATAACAGAAAATGTTTCACTGAAATCCTGAGCACGTGAAATTTTGTTAACGGAGGGCGGGGAAAAAAAATCCCCTGCATCGTTACTAGGTTCGAAGTAAATACTTCCTCCTCATCAATACTTCCTCCCCGTTCCGTGCTAATGAGAGGTAATAACCGTTAAACCATGATACGATTATGACGTTGCTTAGAACTAACCATCTATTCCACTTCTTCATTTCGACACAGAGTGTCCGACTTACCCGAAGGTGGAAGGTATCTGTTTGGATGGATAGTGTTACCCAATGTAGACCGGGTGAGACATCCACAGAGACCGCACCATCCTTCCTCTACCTCCAACCTTTCGGAATGAATTTCGGACCTACAGATTTAACGTGCAAGTACTCCGCGTTTACCAAGGGATAATTTGGGGGGAAAGTCGGGAATCGAATCCAGGTTCAGTCTTTTTACCACTGGGCTATCCCGCTCCCTATTCCACTCTGATAATTTTGTAAAAGGTTCTAAATATATGTAGGGAAAGTATTAGTCACGAGATCACGCACATTGTAGTCACGTGACCTCACAATCATCCAATACGCTCGCCTCGAATGGAGATCGATGTGAACGATTTCGAATGCTTCAACCTCCCCCAACTTTCGTGGAAATTCCAACCATGCGTACCTTTAACCGCTATCCAGGAAGTTCGAAATTCGGGAATAGGGGGATTTCCTTACGACCTAGGTGTCTTGGTTGAGAGCTTTTTGGAGTTGCACATGTCGACTCCGCATCTCCCTTCACTTTTCTCGCCTCTCTCTTTTTTGGGGATGGGGGGACGTTCACAACTGGGAGATGCTCCAGATGGGACACGTTCGAAGAGCTTGACATCCGAGATGCTCCCCTAAAGAGCGGGTAAAGTTCATTGTGGGTGTCTTCGGAAACGGAGATGTTTTCGGACTGTGTTTCCAAAAATTTCAACTTTCGCGTTCCCAACCGTTTTTTCTTTACCTAGATTACATGGTGATGTGTGGTAGGGAAAAGTATTGTGATAGACTCGAAAATTGGAACGAGTTTTCGACGGATTTACACACTTCAAGCACTTTAGAACGCGTAAAACCTAATTTTAGCGTGACATCTGTGAGTATGTATATATGTGTATGTGCAATGTATGTATCCGGTGCGTGTGTGCAATGTGTGTATCCAGTGTGTATGTGTGCAAGTATATACCCAGTGTGTATATGCAATGTATGTACCCAGCGTGTATGTGCAATATATGTACCCAGTGTGTATGTGCAATGTATGTATCCAGTGTGTATGTGCAGTGTATATACCCGGTGTGCCTGTGTGTATATGCAATGTATGTACCCAGTGTGTATGTGCAAAGTATGTATCCAGTGCGTGTGTGCAATGTATGTATCCAGTGTGTATGTGTGCATGTGTGTGTGATTAATGTATGTACCCAATGTGTATGTGCAATGTATGTACTCAGTGTGTATGTGCAATGTATGTACCCAGTGTGTATGTGCAATGTATGTATCCAGTACCAGTGTGTATGTGCAGTGTATATACATGATGTGCCGGTGTGTATATGCAATGTATGTACCTAGTGTGTATGTACAAAGTACGTATCCAGTGCCTGTGTGTTATGTGTGTATCCAGTGTGTATAATGTGGTTGTATCCAATGTGCATGTGCAATGTATGTATTCAGTGTGTATGTGCAATGCATGTACCCAGTGTATATGTTGTTGATGTTGAAACCCAGACCATCCGACCTACCAGAAAGGTGTAAGGTAACTGTTTGGACAGTCGGGAAGTGCCACCCAATTTAGACCGGAACCCAGTGGGGGAGGCATCCACAGGGACCGTACCCTCCTTCCCCTAGCACCAACCTCTCGGAAGGACTTTCGGACCCACATGTTTAACGTGATCGTACTCCGCATGAACACGGCGGCAGTTTTGGCAGTGGCTGGAATCGAACCCGGGCCTACCGAGTGCAACTCCAGCGCGCTAACCAATGGGCTACCGCGCCCAGTGTATATGTGAAATGTATGTATCAAGTGTGTATGTGAAATGCATGTATCAAGTGTGCGTGTGTGCAATATATGTACCCAGTGTGTGTGCAATGTATGTATCAATGGAAATATTCCATTGATTCAAAGTTTTTTCCAGGTCTTATCTCTTTTGAAAATCAGGTTTCAGTCGAGATTTCAATTTCCATCTTCAGCCGAATGCTTTCCCTAAACATTACACCGTGCATGAAGTATGTAATTCAAAATCCAGAGCAGCCCCGAGTAGAAGCGCAGTTGCAAGTAAAGCCATTTATAAGCATTACAATAAATTAACACGCGCAGAAAAAATTCTAAATTCGCATTTACTGAGCTCATAAACAATTCACCATTAGTTCCACTAATGTGGGATTCGATTAACACAAGGTATGTGTATGTGGGGTGGGGGTGGGGGGGATAATATGATCGATTTTATCCCATTATTCAATCGAATGCCGAGACAAGGATGAGAAGCGAAGCCTTTGAGCGATATAAGCCTAAAATAGGATATTGTAAAACTCGTCCCAGGTCGGGAGGGAAATGATAATGAGACTTTAAATGCAGCCATTTACCGATGAAATATGGAGCTTAAAATCGAACCCAATAAGTTTTATGTACTACACCATAGTCTACACTGTATTATCGAAAGAGAAATGCAGTGGGGGGGGGGGGGTCATTTTTAGACGCTCGGGTTTGGTCAACTCTATTGAAATCGAACACACCCCTTACATATTTCTTCCATGATGCATATTATTTTAATATAACAAAACTTGATAAGAAATTAAAAAAACTAACTATGAACTACATTTTATTATTAATCTATATAAATAAAATTGAAAATATGTCTGTAAGGGTTTGTGAGTGTATGCAGGGCCTGATTAACGTACGGGCCTCAGGGGTCGCGGACCTGGGCCCCCCAAAATTTAAGGGCCTCTAAATTTTTTATGTGATAAAATGTTTAAGCAGAAATATTTTTTTAATTAATTTACAACTGGCAATATTAGTTTTTATTTTAAATTATAAAATATGTTAATAGTTTTAAATATTTTATATCCTTTAAAATCTTAATATAGCACTTTGAAGTAAAATGTTTGGCAGTTTTCTAAATGTACAGAAGAACATTCGGGGCTGCCAACATTACCAAAATTTGTTATGTGTTGATGTTTTGTATGTGTTTGGAATGCGAGCCCCGAATTAACACCAGGCCCAGAGCCTCACTTTAGCTTGATCAGACTCAGCGTGTGTATGTGTTCGTCTCATCATCACGCAAGAACAGCTGCACAGAGTTTTATGAAATTTTGTGGATAGTCGTAAAAAATAGCCCCACTTAAAATGGAGTCCATGTTTCGAGTTTTTAGGGAAAGGGGCTGTCGAGTTAATAATAAAAAAATAACCTTCCATATAAATAGCATTATGCAGACGATATTTATATCGCAAATTTATTTAAAGAAAAATGTATCATGTTAGCAAGGGAATCAAATTTAATGAGCAGACGATTTTATTAAATCTTTACCGATTTAAATAATAATAAAAAACCGCATATAAAATAAATTTTTTATTTGAATTGCATTTTGTATACTAGATTATATCAATTAGGGGTTTTGGGTTTAAAGATCCCGGTAAAATTATCGATATTAACAACTCAAATGGACAATGACGAGCTTATGTACCCTCTGCGGAAAGTTCTGAAAAATCACATAATTCTGAAGTTCTTAGTTAACCTACAAAATCAGAAAGTTTCTAACACTCGCCAAAAGTCGCCAAATTGGCGATATTTAGCAAAATGAGTCCCAAGGTAACCAAATGCGGTGTCGAGGTCAAGTGACCCCCACCTTCAAATTAGAACAATGGCTTTTTGTTACGCATTCGTAACAAAGTGATATCATTTCCGTTCCATACCTTCATTTCTTCCCCGTTACATTTCTCTTATGATTTAACTCCTTCCCCACACTCTAAGATATTTCATATAAAAAATGATTCAACGGCAAGAGAAAGAAAGGAAAAAAATCTCAGCCCATTCCAGCACTTTTTGCAACAATTCTCGACTGAATTCGAAATAAATAAAGCGCACGCCTAAACTTCCAAAAATCATTCGCAACGCTTTTTGAATATCACAGAAATGAAAGAGAAAAAAAAAATTCAACCCATAAACTCTCTATGGAAGGAGAGGCAGAAAAACGCAAAAGCTACATTTAATTCAAGAAATGCATAAATTAAGGACGCTCTCTACGATAACGACACATATATTTATCACAACTGACGCGGCGTTAAAAACTGGGAGCTTTGCGAGAGCTTTCAAGAATTCTCAACTCTCCTTTGCTGTGTGAGGGGGATAAATATATCCCTCCCCATTCTCACTATCATTTATCTTCATTTAAATTCAACTGTCATTATTTTCTTCAACAAACGTACGAATATATATATCATTCCTTCGTTTTATTTGTTCAAGTTGATTTAATTGCGAATTTATTACGAAATTAGTGCCTGAAGTGTATTAATTGAATCCTGCAGAAAAAGATAGAGGGGGAAAAAAAGAGAATTTTGATTTTAATTTATATGCGTCAGATAAATCATTCTTGAAATTTTAAAAAAGTGCTTACTGAAAATGGGAAAAATAACGACTTCAACACGACTTTTACTCACAAATTAACAAATTGCGGCGTTAAAAAGAAGACAACAATTATCTGGATTGTGAAGAACAGCCAGCAGAACTTTTCGTTATCGGAGTCGTAAAGCTCTCGCTATTACAAATAAAATCAAAAAATTGAATTTTAAAATATAAAAAGTAGTCTACTATAATTATATACACTATAATATCTCAAGTACGGTTGGCTGCACACCAATAAATTTCATTAAAAAAGTTTGGGATTTTTTTTTCTTCCGCGCAGGTTAATATAAACACGAATTTTGCCTGGCTTGTCGTTCTCGAATAATAGGTGAAATAATGTTGCAACCAAAAACTCCAAAATGTATGTAGCTTTCGAACAAAATTCCCAGATTTTAGATTTTTACTATTCCTATAGGTCATGCAAAGTTTCAAGTTTCTACCTTTAGCAGTTTGCAATTTTTTTGTATAAATTACAGCTATTAATGAATTAAAGAGCTTTTCAAATATAAGATCTACTACTCTTCGAGTGAAATCTCGCATTAATATCATCCCTCCCCCCTCCTCCGCTCCTCTCTTACATGCTCAACAAGAGCGAAAAAAGAAAAAAAAATCACAGTCGTTTTTTGTGACAACTCTCAGCTGAATTCGAAATAAAAGCGCTCAAAAATATTCTATAATAAAGCGCACATTTCGCTTTAAAACCATGCCTGACACATTTTGAAATATATATATATATATATATATAAACAAAGAAATGAAAAAAAAATCCAACCCGTAAATTCTCTCTGCAAAGGGGAAAGAGAAGGAGGCAGAAAAACGTAAAAGCTACATTTAATTCGAAAAATGCATAAATTAAGGACACTTTCTACGATAACGACACATATATTTATCACAACTTGGCGCGGCGTTAAAAACTGGGGGTCTTTGCGAGCGCTTTCAAGGATTCCCGACTCTCCTTCCCGTGTGTGGGGAGATAAACATCCCCCCCCCCCATCCCTCATTTATCTTCATTTAAATTCAACTGTCATTCTCTTTACCCAATGCACGAATGCATCATTCCTTCGTTTTATTTGTTCGAATTGATTTAATTGCGAATTCAATACAATATAAGCGTCTGAAGTGTATTAATCGAGTTGAGGATGAAACGAAAAGTAGTACAAAGGAAAAAGGGAGCGGCTGTTAATTTATATATATGTTAGACACATTTTCTTAAAAAAATTTAAGCGAGTACTACAAATAAAACGGATGGTGACCATAAATATTATGAGTACTTAAGAACTTTAATTCTAGAATATTTTTATTAATTGTAAAGGATATGTGGCGGTTGGAAGTCGCCGGGACCCGAACCAGGGACCCTTTGCATCGTAGACCGACATTATAATCCCTGAGCAAAAGCTAGCTTCTCCTCTGTTCATATAATTCGGGTACAGGTTCCAAGCATCTTTGATCAGATGTCTTTTGCTGCCGCAGATACTTTACTTAACGTTGTTCTCATCAGATATATTTTAGTACAATATATAGCACTATACAATAAGTACAATATATATAGCACTATATGTTAAGAACATTATATGAATGAAATTAGGTAAAGGATTTACTTTTATTTCTCCACCTGCGGCGATTTTGCTTTTAAAATCCCTGGCCACACACACCTGATCAATATTTTTAAATACTTAACAAACCCGAACAAAGCGTAAATTTTGTACGATACCCTAAACAAACCGTATCTGTTACACGAGCACTAAAAATCGCTGCATTTAGATTCTGAAAATCATTTTAATAATTTCCACAAAGGGACAGAGATCACCAGGAAGTTAAATATAATTTTCAGATATACTGACATTATCTTGAAATTGGCAAAATTTTTCAAAATCTCTATATTGGTGATATTTCATCAAATTTCTCGCCAAATGTGTAGCCAAAGCCGCTAAATTTGTCGTGACAAGACTATATTGGCTTTTCTTGTGTAGTATCAAAATATAATACAATTCTCACAAAGCAGTCGGTTTAAAATATTTTCTTAACCTCTCTCTATTTTCTTATTCTTTTTCTTTTCTTTAATATCTTCTTAAGAAAGATCTTATGATTGCATTCACTGTTCAATGCCTTCACTTCACTTCGGATTGTAATTTGCATCTGAAATAACTATGGAGAAACCGCACAAAAACAAAATCCAGAAATTAAATATAATTTTTAGAGTTATTAAAATTATCTTTAAATTAGAACTATTTTTCGAAATCTCTACATTGGCAATCAGGGATCGAGCTAGAATTTTTCCAGAAGAGTAAAAATACTCCCTGACTTGATTTGAAAGAGTATTTTGCTTTCCAGAGGAGTAATTTTTAACAAGTGTACAATTACCCTCAAATTTCCAGGTATTTATTAAATTTATTGTATTTTGTATAAAAAAAATTACAGGGTCATTGTCCAACAAGATATAAATTTCTGACTTTTCTACGTTGAAAAAAAAAATAAGTTTAAGAAATGCACTATACTCTTTATTTGTGTTAATAAACAAAGTAAATTGTATATCTGATAAAACAATTAATACACCTTATAAACTTTATCAAATGAGTTTTTTAAAATGTCTACTAAATTTTGGTGACTTTTAGGATGACATTTTTTTTTAATTTCGTTACCTAACCTTTGGCTTATTGTGTTCATATGGTTGTAAACAGACAAGGAAAAAAGAAAATTAAAAACCTATTAAGTAAAATGATTTTTATGTTTTCTTTTTAAAATTCCAACCTTATTTGTTTTTGGCTTTTCCATAAATGAACAGCTTTCTCAAAATTCATATTAAAATATTCAGCGGGCATAATTAAATACCCAACGGTTAACATCAAAAACTGCAGCGAAAGTTAAAAGTTAGTTTTTATTTTAAGAATGTCAAAAATGTGTAAAACTTCTAAAATTAGTAATAAACAAAATAAAACGAGCGCCTGCGCTAATTCCATCCTCTTTTGTCACCAATTCCCTGACTGTAGCTACTCCCGGTGTACATCAATTTGATGTTCTGTAGACGATGTTTATACCAGAAGGTGTTCTTACTGATATTATTGCCATCCTCTAACTCTATGAGTACATCAATTTACCTTCCGGTAAAATGCGAGTTGCGCAGAAGGAAAAAAAATAAACTTTTGTTACGGTGAATTTGTAACGACGTACGTGATGCCGGATAAAAAAATCTGATGTGGGCAACACATGACTTTCCTTATATAATGCAATGAATTTACTACTTTTACAGTTAAAAAAAAAGGTTATTCTTATAGTAGATACTTATATTCTTTCCAAGATATTGAATTTTCTTCAATGAGTCGTCATTTTCATTGATTTAGCGACGTTTTTATCCATTTGGCGAGATTTTCGTTAATTTGGCAACATTTGAAAAAGTCGCCAAGTTGGCGACATTCCGCCAAATTCGTCGCCAAAATCTCGCCAAGCGTTATGGACGAAGAAATAAGTTATTCTTACAGCAGATAAATGACTATAGGCGTTCAAATACAAAAGTATTACTCAAACTATCTTTCTTTATGAATGGAACGAGATAGATCCACAAGAATGATGTCGCCAAATTTATCGCATCCTATTACATATGAAAAGTGAATATGTTTCTCAATAGGAAATATTTAATTTTTATGTTATATGACTTTTTGATAATTTTTTTGAAAAATGTGTAATATCTCGGGAACAGTTCATGTTAGCGTTCTAAAATTTATGTCAATCGTTTTCTAATGAAAAATTACATAAGAAATGTCTATTTGCGTAACTTTATTAACGGTTTTGATTGTTTGACGATTTTTTCAAAATTTCACTCGAAAATTTAAGGAGGTTATGAACATTCGATTACATATAAAAAGAATAGGCTTTCAGTGTTTACGGATTGTGATTTTTTTACCAAATTTCGTTCGAATCGGTCCATTCGTTCGTCAGTTATCGTCTCCACAGACTCACTGACACACACACACACACACACATACTTTCGCACACACACACACACACATACTTTCGCACACACACACACACAGAGAGAGAGAGAGACATCACTTCAAAAATGTTTGATTCGTGATCAGAGATGCTTGAAACGTTCTCGTCCGTCGAAAACTCGAATTCGAATTTTCGACCCCGTCACAATACTTTCCTTATACATTATGTATATAAGGAAAGTAATAAGAAATTCAAGTCAAATCTGTTTAATTTGCGATTCTAAAAAATTTCTTTTTTGTTTACAAAATAGATGCGTAAAAATACGCATTTGCTTATTTTATAGAGTGAAATACGCGTATAGAGGTGCTATCTCGATCTCTGTTGGCAATGCTTCACAAAATTTCTCGCCAAATATGTAGCAAATGCCACTAACAAAAAACATTTCATGATCATCACTGTTCAATGCCTTTACGTCATTTCAAAGATTGTGATTTGAATCTGAAATAACCGCGCAAAATCAAAAATCAGAAATTAAATATAATTTTCTGAGTTATTAAAATTATCTTCAGTATTTTAACCATTTTCCAAAATATCTACATTGGCAAAGCTTCAAAAAATTTCTCGCCAAATATATAGCAAATGCCGCTAAATGCGTCCTGACAATCAGAGATATTGGCTTTTCTTGTACAGTATCAAAACACAGTAGAAGTCTTCCAAAACAGTCAGTTCAAAATATCTTCTTAACCTTTATCAAGAAGAATCTTATGATGATTTCATTCACTGTTCAATGCCTTCACTTCATTTCGCGGATTGTGATTCGGATCTGGAATAATCATGGAGGAAACGCGCAGAAACAAAAACCAGAACTTAAAACCCGTAACAAGTTCAGCCAACTCGCAACTCAACCCGATATCACTTTTTTCTCCCGATAAAACAGTGCAGAAATAATCTCGTGAGGGCGAACGAACTCATTATATGAACTTGTTCTTACGCTTTGTTTACAGTTCAATATCCGATTGAGGTAGAAAACGAATTTTAATGACACACGTGAAACAAAATGGCCTAAGTGAGGGTAATAGTTAAAACCATGGAGTTAGAAAGAAGGAGATAAAAGTCCTATGGATGAAACGCTTGAAAATGCCATAATGCTTTGAGAATTATAGCTAGGTGTCGGCAGTGTTAGTAAAGTAGCTGTTATTGTTAGTTGACACAACAGAAAGTATGTAGTATATGTATTATGCGTAGTACAGTAAAACTTCGATTAACCGTCACTCGTTTAACCGTCAGTTTCTGTTATCCGTCATAGTATTACGATATTACCGATTATCCTTCATGTTATTACGATATTATATTTATGGTATTACGATAAATTTCTGTACATTACTACTCTTATATTGAAGTTTATATTGATCGTTTTGTAAAATTAAATACAATATGTATGTATTGTTCCCTTTTAAAGGATTTTATTTTCATTTTCGTCCCAAGCCCGCAGTGAAATCACATTACTGTACATATGTATTAAGAGATTTCTGTTATCCGTCTATTCGGTTATCCGTCACAGCCCTAGTTCCGACGGTGACGGTTAATCGAAGTTTTACTGTATGTAGTATATGTATTTTTGATTAATTTTAAATTAACGGTTCACTTATTATGAGTATAATTATCCAGTATTTTTACATAGTCGTAAAGAATACAGAATATAGGGAGATAAAAATAAATTGAAAGATAAAATAATTTTGAATACGTAGGAATATTCTTTATTGTTTCAGTTCCACTTTGCATTGCGCTCATAATTTATTTTTATGAAATTGACAGTTTAAATAAATATTTTAAGCCTTTCACCATAGAAAAATATACAATGCACGGCTACTTATCTTATCCCATCGCCACCAGAATGATTGTCTCAAACGATATAGGCGTTTTCTTAATATGAAGTTTTAACTCCTTACTTTTACCTCCATAGTTAAAACTCTGCAGATAGATAGTCCACATCTGACGCAACCTCTATACTACAAGGGAAAATTGTGCGATCATGATTTTGTCCTATCTATTGGATATGGATAGTGATGTAATATGAAACTATTTATTGCAATCTTTCCGGTATTACGTACAGCTGAAACTGCTATTAAAGCAATAAAACTAAAATAACTTCGTTAAAAGAATTTTCGTTTTTTGTCAGCCAAACTCCATTAATGATAATGGTCCTCTCTTCTCCTCTGCTCGGAAATTTGGGTTTAATTTTTGATATTCATTTGCTTAAGAATAATTTTTTTTCTTATTTTCTTTTTCAAAGCATGCGTTAAGGTTGATATCTCTTTTAGCTTCCAAAACCATTTTCTGTTTTACTTATTTTTCGTATTTGTTTAAAATCCAATTAATTTTTACATTTGGTTTGATCTACTCCTGTAGCTTAAGAAACAGGCTAGTTGTTACTTCCTCCTTGGTTTTTCTACGCTTTTATTTTTCTCATCGTTGGCAACCTTCTTCCCCTTGCGTTAGTCACGTTTGCTGTTTGAACATCTGTCGTTAATCTAGCTCTCACCGGTGAAAGCTGCACTTCTTGTGTGTTGTGACGAAGAAGGCTGTTTCTTGTTTTTGAAACCGATCGGTACTATTTGCTTGTGTTGCATGCTGCTTTTAGTGAAGTTATTTTAGTTTTATTCCTTACGGTAGTATACATTAAAGATGTGCACAGACTAAAATTTCATATTACTTTCCCTACCATACATATTAATGTATAAAAGAAAGTATTGGATTCTTATCAAAAATCGCAATTCAAGTTTTTGATGAAGCTAGACATTTCGAGCATAGAACACGAAAACATTATTTTTAGCATGAGGTCTATGTGTGTATCTGTGTGTTTGTCTGTGGACAATGTATCCACTCTAATTCAAAAGCACCGAATTTCGTAAAATTTGCCAGATAAGTCACGTTGTTTTTGTTGAGACCCAGACCGTCCGACCTACCAGAAAGGTGTAAGGTAACTGTTTGGGCGGCCGGGAAGTGCCACCCAATTTAGACCAGAACCCAGTGGGGGAGGCATACACAGGGACCGTATCCTCCTTCCCCTACCACCAACCTCTCGGAAGAACTTACGGACCCACATGTTTAACGTGATCGTACTTCGCATGAACACGGCGGCAGTTGTGGCTGCGTGCAAATCCAGCGCGCAAACTACCGGGCTACCGCGCCCGCAATGTGCCAACAGCACGCGGTGTTCCCAGGTGGTCACCCACCCAAGTACTAAACGCGTCCGATGCTGCTTGACTTCGGTGATCTAACGAGAACCGGTGTTTTCAGCACGGTAGGGCCGTTGGCTCCAGATAAGTCACGTGTTCGAGTTTTCAATATTCAAGTTCTAAAAGAAAGATATGTATCTTCTACCAAAACATACAAAATAAGCCATTATTGATCAAACTTAGTTCAGTAACTTAGCTGTAGGTTCGACCGACAACACTGAAATAAATGATCAAAAAGTAAGATTTTCTCAATAATCTGAAATTCTAAATCATTCTGAAATTCTAAATTTTTAAAGAAGAGTTCTTAGTTTCCAACAGAAAACATAAAATGAGCCCTCATTGATTAAAATCGGTTTCAGTAGTTTAGATTGTAGGTCTCAACACTGAAGAAAATGGTTGAAAAATAAAGTTTTTCAATTTTTGAAAATCTAAATCAATTTTATCTTCAAATTTGAAAAGAAAAGCATTTAAGTCTCACCAGAACACAAAAAATGAGCCATCATTTATTATAATCGGTTCCTTAGTTTAGGCTGTAGGTCTGTCAAGATGACGAAAATGAACGAAAAATAAAGTTTTTTCAATTTTGATAATCTAAATCTGTTTCATCCTCAAATTTTAAAAGAAGAAAATAATTTAAGTCCCACCAGAACACAAAACATGAACCATCATTTGTTATAATCGGTTCAGTAGCGTAGGCTGTAGGTCTGTCAAGATAAAGAAAATGGACGAAAAATAAAATTTTCTCAATTTTTGAAAATCTAAATCAATTTTATCTTCACGTACAGATCATCGATACAGATCCCCGATAATCGAGTTTAGTTACGTCACATATAATATACATATGCCAGCTACAGATTCAGAAATGGCAACTTGGCGAATCGGAACGCTGCCACGTTCCGAAAATTATAATTATAGCAGACGATTTTTTTTTTATATTTTATAATTTAATATTTTTTTACAGTTATTGATTCCATTTGTAACATTGGTAACATAGTTAAGCTTTAAATAGCGAAATCGTCTGCTGGCTATTTTTCTAATGAAACAATTTAAAAAGTTTTTTATTAATGTTTGGTTCTTATATTAAAATGTCGGAAAACTTTGGAAAATAAAGCAGCATACAGTGATCAAGGATAAAATATTATTTTACATACCTAAATTTCCATGTTAACAAATCTATAAAATGTGCGCCATTTTTATACATTCATCTGAAAACGGTTTTTGAAATTCTGAACTTTTATTAAGTGCATAGGTGTCACATTTAGTCACATCTAGCCATTTCGCCCACGCGAAGCTTGGGTTAGTTCAATAATAACGTGACACAGTAATTATTTTCTATAGTTGAGAATATTAATATAGTAAAGTAAAATTCGAAAATAATCAGCTAATGAACTGTACATAATACTCAGAAATGAATTTCTGAAATAAATTTTGACCAGCTTAAACACGGAGATTCATAAATCACCCAATCTCCCTCGCTAACTTAAAACTCACTAGATAGCAACTTAACAAATTAAAAAAGCAGCTATAAAACCTCAGGAAAGCATCTCGAAAGTGACCTCGGCAACCCAAATTAAGATTTAATTCAATCATGCTGTTTTACGGCCGAAATGTTTGTATTTTTATCACTTTTGCTCGCGGTATAATAAAATTAATCTGCGAAATTCGTTTTTACCTAAGACCGGTAAAAGACCACAGTTACAGCAAACAAGAGAAAATTTTCCCGATTAAATTTTGCACTTAATTCACTCGCAGCAGTCGTAAAATCGTTTTATGACAACTCAACTCCTACTTTATACAAAATGAATACCCGGCAGATAAATTTTAATGGAAAACCAGTTTCAGTAGACATTTCCGAAACGAGCGCAGAATATCGTATAGATCAATGCTTAAATGAGGAAGAAGGGGGAAAAAATGTGGGTAGCACGTGACTGTTCCTAATAACTCAAATTATTATGTCTTTCTTTCGTTAATTATATTGATAAAATTTTAGCAATTTTTTTTAAGGAGACTAAGACGCCATAAACATTTAAAAAATCGCTTTTTCGTTTAATAGTTCAAGAAATAAAATAAATAATGTTGATTACAAAAATATATAATTTATGTACCTTTTATCTCATGAAAAGTAACAAGTTTTTGCTTAATGATGCAGACGACAAATGTTACATCCATTCTATAGATCATTCAAAAAGTGTTATCCTAAAATATATTTTTTACTGCTACAGAGCACTCTATATAAATTCTGTAGCATCTACATTCACGAAATTTTGCAAGAGCATAAAATTTATGATTGTACATCTAGTGATCTGCTTGGTGTTTTTAAAAAGTGTATACACATTTCAAAATTATTACGTATCAATAGGCACATTTTTCAACCTTGTTTTTAAATATACCAAGCAATTTACGCAAAAACGTTTAGTTTACTAAATGCACAAGCTTAAAGTTTTTATGTTCCTACAAAATTTCGTGAATGTAGATGCTGTAGAATTTACATAATGTGTACCAAAGCAGGAAAAAAAAGCATGTTTTGAGGAAACGATTTTTGAACGATCTACAGATGGGACCCTGATGCTTGTTTGCATTTTAAAGCTTAAAAAAATGTACTTTTCATCAGACAAAAAGGTACGTAAATTATATATTCTTGTAATCAGCAGAACTTGTATTATTTTTTGAGCAAATAAATGTCAAAGAAAAAAAAATCGATTTTTCGCTTATCACGGTTTGGTTGGTCTCTTTAAATTATTTTAAAGAGTTTTATTTCAAATAAATATGAAATAAGTATTTTTTTATTTAAATCCAATTTGAAAAGATGCAATTTCTTTTCATTTCGCAAACAAGCGTATTTGAAATGACGCCAACTCGCCAAAATTTAAAAAAATGGAATAATCTCTATAGAACAGTATTACTTGACGTAGTTGGTTCTAGTTTAATTTGTTTTGTCGTAAAAAAATTGCATTCAAAAAGACATTTTCCTAATAAAATCAAATATGAATCATGTATTGTCAGCAACAGCACCTATGAACTGTTTTTGTGCATTTTTATGGACATCAGCATGGAATAGCCGATACCTGCAGCGGCCGGAAGAAAACTAGCTATGTATTACAATTTTTAAAGTTAATATCTTTGAGAACTCTAACTTTTAAAGCTGCTTTATAGGTGAGTTCTGTATGTATAAAGTCAATCTTTTTTTTTTTTCTTACAAATTTTACGAGAAAAATTTTGAAAAATCGGCATCATGGGTTCAAATGATTACAATTATGACGTGCTACCCATCGCTTTAAAGGGCTTGAAAAAATCTTTCGATTGATATCATACTTGACTACGTAAACCCCGGGGAAGGGGTAACTTCACCCATAAGGAGGGGGGGGGGGTTAATGATGTCACGGACACAAAAATTGTATCGCGGCTATTTTTCACAACAAAGATTGAAACTATTAAGTCTCGTGATCGTTGAGAGATAAATAAATCCTTTTATGCATGATTTTATCAAACTTTGTCCTATATGCTGCCATGCTAAAAAAAATATATATAATTTCGAATAAATTTCGAAATTATGACTGGCATTTAAAAAAATTCTATCTAGTTCTAGATATAATAATAAAGCCGGATATACAGTTTATAATAAAGCCGGATTTACAGTTTTGTGAAAATGATCACTACCGTGAGCACAGGAAATCGACCACAGACATACAGACAGACGGACATCACTTAAAAAATAGTTGAAACGAAATAGTCTCTAAATAGTTTAACATTTTCGTGAAAACAATACTTTCTCTATACTATATACGTTATATTTCTTTCATTTCAACCAAAACCTAATCAACACCAGAGGAAGCTAGAACTCGCACAACTTCCACATTGTACAAAAAATCAGTCAGGTACTTGTTGAAATGGATATGAATATCTTCATATGTGGACAACGTAAAAAAGTCTGTATACACGTGCAGTTGCCAGCAGGGGGGCGATATCCAAGGCTATTCATGCTTTTTGGAATAATTTCCTTGGCGCATTTTTGTGTGGCCTTGGAATATCTTTGGCTGGTCTTTGCATTAATAACTTATTCATAGCATTTCATTCTCACTGACTTACATTCTACAATTAAGTTATTTTTAAATAATTTTTTTCAGCAGTTCTTCCAAGCGGAAAGTCGTCGTAAATCCAGGGCTATCCGCAGTTCCTTTATGAAGCAACCTCCGATGGAGGCGTTCTTTCCAAACCTGGAAACAATTCCGAGAGCCAACCTTCTTCTGTCAAGACCTTCATTTAGTCCGCAGCAGTCCATTGAATGGTATCGATTTCTTGTAGCCGGTTTTCGATTTTCGGCAACTAGGGAAAGTTACACTATCGGGGAGATCAGATGAGAATGAGAAAGGTAAAACCACTGAAAAAGTTTATTGATGTCAGGAATTCGCATGCAAACAAAGCAACCGATCGCATTGACTTACCAGTGTTTAAGATTCTAACGAAAATTGCAGTTGTTTTGCAGTCCCCGTGACCATTAGATCTCACCCTGTGGGACTGACTTATTTCTTGTTTGCGTCTTTTTACATGTACCAAAAATCTGAAAGCCTAACTGAATGACCGCACAAAAGACTTCTTCCAGGAGCAATAAGAACGCATCTCTCAATATGTTGCTTCACAAAAGACCTACATCCAAAAGATTCCCTTTAACTGTAAGAACTTTTGCTATAGGATTATTTGCGTAATTATCATTATTATTTTCCTGACAGACTTCGTACATACATAGATCCGTAGAAAAATTTAACAGTATAGATTCGCATGTGTTAGCTATCCCAAATTATGAGACCTTTACCATAAGACTAGACTTGTAATATTTCTCACTTGCCCAAGCACGAAACCACATTCGCAGGCAAGAAACGAAGCAATGGCAAATATTCTGTGCAGTACCCTCCCACTCCTGTACACATAATCACTCACAATCACAGAACAAAACCTCCTGTGTTGCCAACAAATAAGAAGAAATCCTCTACTAACTCGGAAATAAGTGAGTATCTCGCGAAATATTGGGTTCTACTAAGAGCGAGACCGGCGGAGAAATTAACCGACTACGAAAAATGTTCCCCATGTCCATCGATTAGATTACAGGGCGTGAATCGTAATCGTAATCGGTTATGTCGTCGTAGCTCTCTTTTATTTTATTTCCTTTTCTCTTCTTCTGCCCGCTCTGGGAATGGACGCACGATTGTTCAGACACTCACAGAAATAGATTATTGATTCTATGGGTAGGTCCGGCGAGGTGGAAATGGCGAAAAAGAAGAAATTGTTATGATGGGTGGGGATTATATCCATATTGAGAAAAAAGGGTGGGGCCCATTGTTCCCGGGAGACTTCGAAGAGTTCCCGATATTGCACGAATCTTCAATTCCTAAACGGCTGAATTTGATAAAAGCAATAAGTTCTCACAAAGAGATCAAAAACTTGGTGTGGTAAAAACTCATCTGCAGAATTTATTACAGCCACAACATCAAGTAGTACTTCCAAGCAAAGTTTTAGCAGCTATTAAGAAGCGTGAGCTTCAGAAATTTAAGTAAGGGGCTTCAACTTCCTCAAAACCAGGATATCTTTCATAAATGCAAAAGAAATGTGTACACTGTTGTTGTTGTTACTAATCCCCCGTGGTGAAGGAGCGCCTATGCACCACGTCCACTAGACCCCTGGCGAAGGGGAGAATATGCAGCTTCACTTTTATTGAGGCTCCCCAAGGGCGGAAGTCTGACTTTGCCTCGACAACACAACATCCATGCCCGCTGGTGGGATTCGAACTCACAACCCGGCAATTCAGCGATCAGACGGAAATGCATGCCCCTGACCGCTCGACCACCGGATCGGCAATTTGTACACTAAAGATTGAAAAGGCCAAATATAGATGCTGATCCTCCTCAAAGGTTAATGCCCAAGATCTACACAAGCCCTTCGTAAGCACTCAAGAATGAATCACTTTGTTTTCCAGATGAAGATTGTAAATGATTAATTATATGTGTTTATGCCTCCGCGCGATAGATTAGCTTGTGAATAAATAGATCGAATGCAAATAGAACATACACTGGCAAGAAAGTGCTTACCTTACGTGACTGTCCTTGCAGACTATAGTCACCCGTCCACCCTGCTAACTGGTTATCCCTTCACTACCTCTTTTTACCCGTTAAGTACTATTTTGCTTGCATGTAACACCCTGCTATATGGCAAAAGTTACTGTAGAAAATGCACTAATTTTTTACATTTATTGCAACACTCTAATTCGTCCAAAGTATACACTAACGCCACCTATATTATTCCATATATGGTGGACATTTTTAATGATAAGTTGATAGAGTCGGACTAAGTTACCTAGACAACAAACATCGTCATTCACTGGAGAGGATACCAAGGAGGATAATGTTAGCTATTTAACGATTTTATATATATGTGAAGGCAAAACCACCAACTTGACAGTGCTGGGATTTAATCTCGGGACCAAAACGTGGTGGGGTAACATTATAGCGTTAAGTTAAAGACGTCTCCGGCTCAAGGCATTTAATACTGCTTTATGAGCGATCATTGTTGTTGATCCTTTGCAAAGATAACTTTTAGCCTTAATACTGCTCTTTAACGCAGTGTCCCAAGAATCAACAGTATCATAAGTTCAAATAATTACAATTATACCGTGTTATACTTCATTTTAAAGGGCTTGAAAAACTCTTACAATTAATACTATACTTAACATTGTATCCTCCAGGGAGTAACTCTATGAGGGGCTAATGACATCACGACCAAAAAAAAATTGTATTTCGGCTATTTTTCACAACAAGGATTGAAAGTATTGATATAGACCCCATACAGACAGACAGGCAGATATCACTTCAAAAATAGTCGCAACGTGTTCAAGAAGATTTTAAACGTATACTGGCATTAAACTCTCGAATTCGAAAA
Source organism: Amaurobius ferox (assembly GCA_951213105.1). Classification (NCBI taxonomy): domain Eukaryota; kingdom Metazoa; phylum Arthropoda; class Arachnida; order Araneae; family Amaurobiidae; genus Amaurobius; species Amaurobius ferox. The sequence goes on along the minus strand of OX578150.1, from coordinate 128,351,654 downwards.
TTTTCGTGAAAACAATACATTTTCTATACTATATTCCATACTGTGATATAGTGAAAACCATTATTCATTAAGACATACATTTCAGATCGCCATTGGTTGAAACGAGAAAAGAAAAAAAACGTCATCATTACCAGAAGCCAAACAAATACTAACAATGTGTGATGTTCGTAGGGCCCAACGGAAAACTTCTCTCCGCTCCGAAAAACCGTCAACTAACAAGGAGTTGGAATGAAGAAAATAATCCTAAACAGTCGAGAAAATATTGCCACACGTGAGTATAGAAAAGACAACAAGAATAAAATGAAGGAAGGGAAAAAGTAAGCAACTTTGTTGAGGAGAAAACAATACGATGCCTTGTTGCTGGAGTGATGCCAAATGTGGCATATGTTTGATACCGGGAACGGGAAGAAGCATTTAAATCCGTGCTCATTGAAGAGAAAAACGTAAAGAAAACAATACGATAGAACTCCGAGTGAGTTTTTAAGAGATAAAACTTGCAAGCTGTATATTGAGACAAACAGTAGGATTATGGGCGTCCTAAAAATTGCGTAATCTGTTACAATTTCAAATGATACATAATAACTTCAATGTATACATAAGATTTGTAGAAATACTAAAAGATTATATTTACCATAGTAAAATCAGCTAAAAGGAATAAAGTGGTTGAAACTGTAAACGAGTTATTCTCACTAGCAAACTTACACGTTCCAGCCGAATAGCAGTGAACACGTGCTATTTGTAAAAGACCTTTATAAAATGTCTACGTGGGAGCAACATTGATGAGATAGCCCACATGAGATTAAGTACACATAGGATCCCACGAACTATTCTCATTAGCTAACTTACACACGTCTTACACTAGCTGAATGGTCTGAACACGTGCTGCTTGTAGAAGACCTATACAAAACGTCTACGTGTGTGCAACACTGAGGAGATAGCACACATGAGATTAAGTTCACATAGGATCCCACGAATCCTTCTCACTAGCCATCTTACACACGTCCTAGTTGAATGGTCTTAACACGTGCTATTTGTAAAAGACCTTTACAAAACGTCTACATAGAAGCAACATTGATGAGATAGCTAACATGAGATAAAATCCACATAGAATCCCACGAATCTTCCTCACTAGAAAACTTTCACACGCCCTATACTAGCTGAATAGTCTGAACACGTGCTACTTGTAAAAGACCTTTACAAATCGTCTGCGTGGGAGCAACATTGATAAGATAGCCCACGTGATATTAAGTCCACCTAGAATCCCACAAATCCTTCTCATTAGAAAACTTGCACACGTCTTACACTAGCTGAATGGTCTGAATACGTGCTATTTGTAAAAGACCTTTACAAAACGTCTATGTGGGAGCCAGATTGATGATATAACCTACATAAGTCCACATAGGATCCGTTGTTGTTGTTGAGACTCAGACCATCCGACCTACCAGAAAGGTGTAAGGTAACTGTTTGGGCGGCCGGGAAGTGCCACCCAATTTAGACCGGAACCCAGTGGGGGAGGCATCCACAGGGACCGTACCCTCCTTCCCCTACCACCAACCTCTCAGAAGGACTTACGGACCCACATGTTTAACGTGATCGTACTCTGCGTGAAGACGGCGGCAGTTATGGCAGTGGCGGGAATCGAACCCGGGCCTACCGAGTGCAATTCCCGCGCGCTAACCACTGGGTTACTGCGTCCCACATAGGATCCGTGTAGATCCTACGGGGAGCACTGATATTTTGGAATTATATACTGTGGGTGGATAAACCATATAAAATCCACATGAAACCTAAACAAACCTATTGAGAATATGTCAATAGGAGACTGTAGAAAGATGTTATCAATAAAGGGAGATGTTATAATGAATACAACATTAGACTCAGTTTTCCAGTATATTCTACTTTAAATTTTGCTGATGGCATATTTCTATGATACAACACACAGAAAAGAACACAGAAATGATCCAAAATGTCCCTTTCACAAGCCAGTAGAAAAGAAAATGAAACTAAATGCCCAACTGAGGGCAATTTAATCAAAATGTTTTCTCAGAGAATGCAGGTATCAACGAATACTAGTCTTCAAAAGCACTTATGGTTTGAGTTTTGCAGTTTCGGAAGAAACGTATTACAGTACATGCATACATATATACATACAGTACATTGAAAAGAAAAATCTGAACACCAGTAGGTTTAAAAATAGTGCATTGATTTCAAAATAAGCATGCCGTGCAAACCTATAGACGAAATTATATTTTTCATCTCTTTGGAATTTTTTTAATAATTTTCTGGTAGAGTTATTGTTGTAGATATATTGTACCATGTCCCATTGCAAACAATGGTGAGTTAGGATATAGTATAAGTTGGTCGTGTGATAACCTTATATTCCGGTTGATCCTAAATTGGTTTAAGATCGAAACATTGAACAGACCACTTAAATTTCTGCGCATCCATATTCTAATGTTTCAGCGATCACACGCACTGAGAGATTTATTAGTATGGCTCCCTATAACACTTCATTGGAAATCCATCTTTCAATGTGGTTCATCACATATCATTTGTACCGCGTGCATGATTGCATGAGAGCAAACAGATCAGCATTGAAAGAGGATTGCAATCATTACATCGAATTTAAAATAAAATTCATACGTTATTTCACACTATGAAATATTTCTTTAGAGTAGTTGCAAGCCGCGAACAATTGCAGTTAAGAACACACACCACGCCTAAAGCTGATTGGGGAAAGAAAAAGAAAAAAAAGGCAAACTCGAACATTTAAAAAAGCCAAACAAATCCTAACAATGTGCGATTTCGGAGGCACGACCTAGAACTTTTCTCTTGTCCGGAAGACAGCCAGCTAACAAGGAGGTATAAACGAAGAGGGAAAAAAAAATAGTCCTAAACACCCAAGAAAATACTGCCACACGTAAATACGGCAAAGAAAACAAGACAAAATGAAAAGAAAAAACCTAAACAACTCGGAAGAAAACAATGCGATGCTTGGCGATTTTCCGTTGTTGCTGGAGCCATGCCAAATGTGGCAGAAGTCCGAGATTAGGAAGCGGCATTTAAGTCAGTGTTCATTGGAGAGAAATAATGTAAATAGTGGTAGAGATTGGTGTGAGTTTTTTTAAGAGGAAATTTAAATCCATTTGAAAGCGGATTTAAGAACTTTAACCTTCGCTACTTTGTTACTCTCCATATATGCATAGTAAAATGTATACGGGAAGTATATATAAACAGCATGGTAAGCACCTCAACCAATAAACTCTAAAATCAAAGAGAACCAAATAAGTGGTTCAAAAGTCATTTATTAAAATCGCCATATTATGACGTACACAATCACATAGCCAAAGCACTTTCGGACATTATCATGTCCTTCATCAGTGGCGAAGTCGCCAGACTTCGCCACTGATGAAGGACTTTTGAACCACTGATTTGGTTGTCTTTGATTTTAGAGTGTATACGGAAAGTTTTGTAACGGGGTCGAGAATTTGAAATCGAGTTTGCGGTCATGGAAGAACATGTTTCAAGCATCCCTGAACTCAAATCGATCGTTTTGCAGGTGATGTTTGTGTGTATGTTTGTGTCAGTGAGTCTGTGGAGACGATAGCCCACGAATGAATGAAGCGTTTCGAAAGGAATTTCATACAATAATTACAATCTGTGAATACTGGACGCCTATTAATTTTAAACGCAATCGGAACCGCACTAAGGGTTAATTATTTATTTATTTAATGACCTTAAAATAACTAAGAAAGTAAAAACTGGATAAAAAATTGCGAAAAAAAAAGGTACCACAACATAAGAACCAAACTCTGTTTAGTTTTCATTTAATATATTTTGTCAGTCAACCCATAAAAATTGCAACATCACCAAAATCCTATCCTTATTTGAAAAAAATGTGCACTTGAACACTGTAAAAAATACATTGTTTTTAGGCGAAATGTCAAGGTGACATATTGTTTAATTTAAAAAATTTCTCCTGACACTTGCAATGTTAAACGCGCAAAAGAAAAAAAAGAGGGGGGGGGGCAAAATATGTGTTTATAAATTGTAAGGTTACTTGAATGAAGCTTTATAATTACATGTTGGTTTTGTATATACGAAAAAGTACAATGTCACTCTGCCTGAAATATACATGACGTGACAATCGTGACCAATAAGCGATAACGACGAAACAAAAAATATCGATATCTTGAATACATGAAGAAAAAAACTCGGTAATCCAAAATTATTTCATTTCTGACTTCTTTAACAAGGAAACAAAAACTATGTATAATATTAAAAAAAACTATACTTGATAAGCAGCAGTAACAAATGTTAAGATGAAAAAATTAGAAAACAAAACCAGAAAATTTCAACAATTAAAGCTTCAAAACCAGACCAAACATTCCATTATTTTAATTAAAGGGAATTTTTAAGAACGAAGAAAAAAAATAAGAACGATAAAGGAACAGAGAGTTAAAAATTATACGATACATAAAAAACGCAGCGGGGAGAAAACCCTAAATATATTCACCAAATATATTTAATAAAAAAATATCCTAATAACGTTAGGCCAGTGTGCAAATTAATTATGCGTACACTTGCTTCCTTTAAGGAACTGTCAATTGCAGAAGCTAAAAAGGGGGACTATAGGGGGTGTGGAAGTTCAAATACAATAAATGCCGCTGCTTCATTTTTCATTCGAATCGAACGGAAATGAGTGCTGAAAAAATGCTAATCGTTCGATCGAACAAAGAAAATTGGATACAGGAAATATTGTATTTTGTTGGAATGTTCGGCAGTGAAAAGAAAAGAAATTCGATAAATTAGGAAAGATAAAATATCAAAGAAGTAAAAGTAAAAAGAAAAAGAAAAAACACGCATGGTTATTAGCAGTTTTATTAGCTTAAAAAAGTTCTTTTAATACGGTTCCACTTTTATCGCATGCGGCACATATTTATTTCCGCGGTAAAATATTTAACGTGCGAAATAACATTGTTAAAAGTTCCCATTATTAAATTTTTAACCCCTTTATGGTTCAATAAACATTACCCACATTTGCAAAATAATTTATTTGAAAAGTTTCATGCAAGTGTATTTCCGTGATTTTTCCCCCAATGTTACATCCCAAAATTACTTTTAAAATTTTTTAGATATTTATGCAGAGATACTTACATATGGAGAAATACATCCGGTATTTCTTCGAACATTAGCTTTCAATCCCAATGTGTTAACGAAACATTTATACAATTTTGATTTTAGCAAAAGTCTTACAGTGTTGCTAATACAGAACTTATGAATATATTTTTCACTTATATACTAAAATAACAGCTAATTTATGTAACCGATTACAAAAATATTAAGAGTAAAATTCTGTATGTGTTATCTGCGAAATTTACATTAGCTTACAATCCCAACGTGTTAAAGAAACATTTATACAATTTTGTTTTTAGCAAAAGTTTTACAGTGTTGCTAATTTAGAGCTTATGAATATATTTTTCACTCATATACTAAAATAACACCTAATTTATGTAACCGATTACAAAAATATTAATAGTAAAATTCCGTATGTGATATCTGCGAAATTTACATCTTTATACGAGTTTTCAATCGCAAGCAAATAATTAAGGCTTTTTAAGTATTTATTTTTCCACGTTGGGATGTTGTTAATGCCATCGATATTTTACATTTTAAGAATTTTAATTAAATCATGCAAGTTTTTCTTTTCTACCAATTTATTCTTCTTACGTTTTAGTTTATATATAAAAATTTCATGGTAACATTCATAAAACTTCTTGAATCATATTCCCTACTAAATAAGTTTAGAAAACCTGAGTCGGTTTTACTTAAATATCTAAAAGATTAATATAAAATGAGACAGAAATGTGTACGGATTAAATTTAACTTTTGTTGCGTTCGAGCAATATTAATTACATGCTGAGACATTGATAAATAACTAAATGTAAAGTATGACAAATTAACTCACCATTTAAGTATCAATGAAAACAGTAAAATATTTCGAATTAAAACATGTATCATTTCTTTCCATGTTATAAAGACATATCTTACCTAGAAAGAGAAAATATAAAAAAATATTAAAAATTGTTTAAATAACAATTCGCGATATATGACAATAATTAACAGTTTGTATAATAAGACATTGTCCGTATTACTTTCTCTTAACCTTTTGCTTACGGGCGGGACAGCGTCCATCCCAAACGAAGAACCTCTCAAAACGACAGGTTTTTGACATACCCTATCCCAAACAGTTCGATCCCCCTTTGCGGACATTGACGTCCTTTGACATACCCTATCCCAAACAGTTTGATCCCCCTTTGCGGACATTGGGATAGGGTATGTCAAAGGACGCCAAACAGTTTGATCCCCCTTTGTGGACATTGGCGTCCAGGACGCCAATGCCCGCAAAGGGGGATCGAACTGTTTGGGATAGGGTATGTCAAAAACCTGTCGTTTTGAGGGGTTCTTCGTTTGGGATAGACGCTGTCCCACCCGTAAGCAAAAGCTTTAAGGCATAGTAATACGCAAGATAATATACAGATAATGGTAATGTATATGTAATACACATGGTAATGCATAGATAATATACATGTTAATGTACAGGATAATACCTAAAATGTCTTCACGGCATATTGCCTACCTTGAGGGGAAAACAACATTTACAGGCAACTATTGTTATTATTTGAAAGTCCAAGTCGCTTGACCTTGGAGACAAATTTGGTTACTTTGATGATCAATTTGGCGAAATATCGCCATCCTGGCTATTTTTAGCGCATTTCTTAAACTTATCGAATTTTGTTCATCGGTTAAGAATTCCGGTATAGTTACGTAGATTTTTCTGGAAATTTCCACAGAGGATAAGGCTGGTTATCGTTCAATTAGACGTAGTGTCGCATTGACAGTATTTTGAGAAATAATCTTCCTGTTTTGTGAAATTAGTAGAGCATTTAATTGCGTTTTTATTGTACCTTACAGTTGTTTCGCGATCTTGTAAGATAGCTATATACATACTGTATTCGCTATATACATACTGTTTCTGTTTACACTTATTAGTGTTTTTAAATAAAAGCGTTAGTTATCCAGAAATTCGGATTCATTCTTGTATCCTGAAGGTACACCTATGATTTTAGAGGATATGTCGTAACAATAAATATTTGAGGTCGAAAGTTTAAATTCGATTTTGCGACGTGGGTACATTAGAATACGAAATCACCATAGCATTCTTGCATTTTGTAAGCCATGATGCTTGTTCTACAAGAAAGAAAATATGAAATATATCCTATCTTCCTTTTATCTTCATCATTTTCTTATTAGAAGTTACGTTGCGTGCCTATTTTACTCATGCACATTGGTGTTGTAAAATTATAAACTATTTCATATTTTTCAAAAACCACTACCGTATATTACGAAGACTATTCATACTGATTTTGCGGCCATCCATACCGATTTTGCGATCTTATAATATTCCCACGAAGTGTGAAATTGGCTGTGATTTAATCCCAACAAAACGACAGGGACTATCAAAGAAATTAAATTTCATTTTACCGTGATACTTACTGCATTATCGCCAACGATTTGAAACGTTATATAAAAAAACCTCGCCAAATGTGTACTAAACGTGACAAGGTGGTTTTTCTTATATGAGCAGTGGACAAGCAGTCTTATATATCCTCAATGTAAAAATCTCCCAAAACTTGGAAAACTCAAGAGATTCTTGAGCAGATCCTTAGATTCTCCAACTCTTCAAAAATCGTTAACATTATTATCATGGTGATTTGCCAATAGATATTTATGTCACGGAATATTAATTCAATGTCTCTCGTCTCATGATAGGATTTTTGCACATGAGTATAAGTCATCCTGCTTAGACTTATAAATTGCCAATAGCGACCCAGTTTGAATTTAAGCGGTGTTAATTCAATGATAAAAATATAGTTCTGTGGATCTTTTACATCATAATTTCGATATAAAAAAAGTACAGTTATGTAGGAAAATATATGCGCTGCCCTCATCAGATTTAGTACTGAGAAAATACGTAGTATTGATAAAATATTGTTTTCACGAAAATTTTCGAGTTCGAGATTTTGATGCCAATATATTTTAAGACCGGAACACGATTTGACTATTTTTGGAGTGATGCCCGTCTGTCTGTCGGTGGTCGGTTTGTTGTATACACGATAGCTGCTGCAAATTTTAATTGATTTTCACAAAACTTTATATCCGGATTTGTTATTAAAAAAATCTTGAACTAGGTAGACTTTTTTTGAAATTCAAAGGAAAACTTCAAAATTTATTAGAAAATTTATATTTTTTGACATGGCAACATAGGTCAAAATTTAACATAATCATGCATAAAAGGATCTATGATCACGTGACTAAAAATGATCTCAAGACTAAAAAGTTTCAATAGCCGCGACGCCATTTTTTTTTGTTTGTGACGTCATTAGCTCCCCATCCCCTGGGGACAAGTTACTCCACGGAGAGAGAGCACACTGTCAAGTATGGTATCAATTTAAAGATTTTTTTTAAGTCCTTTAAAGTGAAGGGTAACACGCTATAACTGTATTCATTTAAACCTACGATGCAGATTTCAAATTTTGTCTTTTTCAAAATTTGAAAACGAAATGAATTGTGGTATGAGAAAGTTAAGTTGTACCACATTCTAGTTAATTAAAATTAAAATACGGAAAAATATAAATAAAATTTTGAGTGTTTCAAAAACATTAAGATTTAAACTCCAGTCGCAATGTTGTTGTTGTTGAAACCCAGACCGTCCTCCCTACCAGAAAGGTGTAAGGTAACTGTTTGGACGGTCGGGAAGTGCCACCCAATTTAAACCGGAACCCAGTGGGGGAGGCATCCACAGGAACCGCACCCTCCTTCCCCTACCACCAACCTCACGGAAGGACTTTCGGACCCACATGTTTAACGTGATTGTACTCCGCATGAACACGGCCTCCGGTCGCAATGTGAACCAGTTGAGGAGTACCTAATTCAAAGACTTTAACCTCCGGTATATACCAATATTTGCACCCATGACATCATTTGAGCAGAAAAGATTTAAACTCGCGCCATAATTTTTTTATATAAATAAAAGAATTATTTATAATTATTGATAGCGTTCAATAGATAAGACTATTTAGCGGAGGCTCGCAATTTTTGCTATAGCTAGCTAGCTCTCACGTTAACTTTTCCAAAAGTGAAGTTAAATACTTCCAAACAAAACCGCCATTTTTTTTTATCGAACATCCTGTCTTTATTACGCTTTCTCACTGCATTAACATATTTATCGTTGACCATTATTTATTATAACCACATTCATAAACGCAAGTGGCAACAGCAAACGAGGATTTAGCGCCGTTTTGTGAATAATGGAAGATTTATTCCTGTTTTGCGATCTGGGGATCACCAGTCATAAATGAGAGAACAATACCCCGTAAACAAATGAACCCGAGGGACAAAAGTTTCGACAATGAGAACAGTTTTTGGGAAAGGTGCTGATATGAGAACGTTCTCTTTCACTTGCAAAGAGAAGAGTTAATTGTGAATTATTGCATATTGTTATAAAGTGATGCATCACAGAAATTATTCCGTTGATTAATCATAACCAGAAGCTGGAAACAGTACAAAAAAATCTGATGTGGGCAGTCCATGACTTTTCCTACAGAATTAAATTCATTTACTCTTTATTTCTTTATTAATTCATTAAATTGAGTTTAATTGCACAAAATAACACGCATAGATATTTGAAATAACACTGAATTTGCACTGTTAATTCAATTTCAGGTTTCATTTGGTAACTGGGCGTATTTTCGGCGTAGCAAAGATGCTAAAAAGATGAAATATACCGACGACGGTTAGTCCTAGATTACTGGGCTTGGTCTTATTCTTTTCATTGTCAAAATTTACGCATAAATTAAGCATTTAATTAATACGCCTGATAATACATAGGCTTTTAGTTTAGACTTTGACGATTTTTACGGCCCATTTTGCAAAAAAGGCAGGGTATTTCTTTCCAAATCGTACCAAAATCTAATCAGCACCAAGGTAACCCACAAATAACATATCTACTAAATTTTGCAAAATTTAGTCAATTATTTTTTTAGCTAGAGCGGATAAATTTGTTTTTTGAGGGCCATTTCGCAGAAAAAAGCAGGGTTTTTTTACGCCCAATTGTACCAAAATGTAATCAACACCGGGATAACTCACAAGTGACTTACATATAAAATTTTATGACATTTGATCAATTAATTTTTGAGTTAGAGTGGATACATACATTGCACATACACACACACACACAGATGTCACTCGAGAAATAGTTTTGCGTGTTCTAGAGGTCCCAAAACATGCAGATTCGTCGAAAACTCGAATTTCGACACGATTCCAATATTTTCCCTATTCATTACCATGTATTGCAGGGAAAATGAAAATGGTGCGTAAGATTCACGGCACAATATATTTAGCATTGCTTTAGCAATTTGCTTTTAACAACCTATCAGTCCAAACAAAATACCTTTTTCATACTTATGTGCCATATCCTCATATCAAAATGCAATTAACGTTATTAAATATTCCGCGAAATAAATAACTTGGCGAATTCCTGGTCGCCAAGTATAAAATCATCACAAAAAGTATCTTCTCTTGTGAACGGAATGAACTAGATCCACGAGTTTGATACTAACAGGTATTTCACCTAATATTGCATATGGAAAGGGAACCTATTGGACGATTGTTAGATTTATGTCATTTAAAAAATGTATGTGTTTGAAAAACGTGCAATATCACGAGAACGGATCATGTTAGCGATCTAACGTTTGTGCCATTTGTTTTACAATGAAAAATTACGTATGAAATGATTATTTAGCATTATTAAAAATCCGAATATTTAGTGATTTTTTTTTTAATTCGTTCAAAAATTGGGGGGGGGGGGGCAGTCTTTCGAACATTCGATTACATTTAAAATTAACCGTATTCGAATGGCCCAATCAAATAAAAGCGCTTGCAGCTCTCCCAGCGGAGAATTTAAAAAGTTAGGGTAATAAACGCGTGAATGATGCGAGATAGTTGAAACATGCCAATTACAAAGCTGTAGATGATTGTCTAATAAGTAGAAATCGACGTCGAAAAGCACGAAATTTTTATAAGAAAGTCGATAAATTTCTGTCAAAAAGTCGTATCACAGAGATGGTAATACCGTGAAACCTACAATGTCTGTGGAAGAATGTGACAACATTCTTTCTCGAATTCAAATGTGACGAAAGGCATGTGGAACAGGGTATATATTTGATTCCTGTGCGTTTATAAGTGTTGTTTATTTTAGCATTCCTGAATAAGACAGCCATTTGACAACAATCCCTATCGTGAGGGGTAGGACAGCCCAATGGTTAGCACGCGGGGTTTGCAATCGGGTGACCCGAGTTCGATTTTCGGCTCGAAAAAAAATTAGGATAATAAACGAGGAGGGTACGATCCCTGTGGATGCCGTCCCCACTGGATTCCGGTCTAAATTGTGTGGCACTTCCTGGCCGTCCAAACAGATACCTTATACTTTCGGGTAGGTTGGACGGTCTGGGTCAAAGAAAAGAGACGGAAACAGTCATTAATTATTCATTGTTGCGTTTAATGCGAGGGCTCATCTGATTCAGAGAACCAGGGCAAGTGCCTCTCATGTCCCTGCATTAGTCAGGCCCTGCACAAGTTATTTCCCTGAATCAATATTTTGAGATACAGGTGGATTTTATTGAAATATGTGAGTCCTTAAGTCTTTCCGAGAAGTTGGTGGTAGGGGGAAGGAAGGTACGGTCCCTGTGGTTGTCGCCCCCACTGGGTTCAGGTCTAAATTGCGTGACACTTCCCGGCCGTCCAAACATATACCTTACACTTCCGGGTAGGTCGGACGGTCTGGATCGAAGATGAGGAAGATATGTGTCCAAATATTATAGCCGTCGCCAAGAAAATACTAATGTCTTTCACATCAACTTCTTTGCGTCTAAAAGCTGTTTCACAGCTGCGAAACTAACGTGTAAAAAAAAAACGTGCATTACAATCTTTACAGTGAAGATTAATTGATTAATCTTTTGAAATCACTCCTTCACTTTTACTCGTCGTTAATAAATTGTATTAATACCAATTAATCTCAAATCCTGTCTTCAACTGCTTCTCTTATTAATAGCATTAGCAAATGAGGATATACTGCAGCACCTAATAAAGATTTTCTTTTTCCCCAGTATCCAACTCCTCTTGCAGCGCACCATACGAATTAACAGCTATTAAACGAATTAGGCATTTCCAAACAGAAAATCAGGAATAGAGTGGTTTTTTTTTATTATTATTATTATTATTATTATTGCAGTGGTTGATATGCGGGTGTGCTTATGCTCTGCAGTCAGTAGAACAAAACATGCTAATTGTGAGAAATTGCTTATTTATTCAGTAATTAAGAGGGATACAGTGTTTGGTTATTTATAATTCAAAAGTATGAACGGAAGATGTTCGGAATATAACAGATAAATATCTGCTAAAGTTATAAGAAGACTGGTGTGTCCAAAACAAAGTTTTCTCTACGAACTAATGATTTTCGATTTTGTAAGAAATAAAAATGAGTTTTTTCTTTGATCGATGTTTTATTAATTTCTCTGCATATATAGTATAATATATAGGGAAATTATTGTTAGTTTTCTTACGCAAGAGCACGTTTCAAGCATACCTGAATTCGAATCGAACGTTTTTGAAGTCATGTTAGTGTGTGTGTGCGTGTATGTTAGTATGTGTATGTATGTTAGTATGTATGTATATATGTTAGTATGTGTGTATATATGTTAGTATATGCGTATATATGTTAGTATGTGTGTATATATGCTAGTGTGTGCATACATGTTAATATGTGTGCATATGTTAGTATGTGTGTATATATTTTATTATGTCTGTATATATGTTATTGTGTTGTTGTTGAGACCCAGACCGTCCGACCTACCAGAAAGGTGTAAGGTAACCGCTTGGACGGCCGAGAAGTGCCACCCAATTTAGACCGGAACCCAGTGGGGGAGGCATCCATAGGGACCGTACCCTACTTCCGCTACCACCAACCTCTAGAAAGGACTTACGGACCCACATGTTTAACGTGATATGTTAGAGTGTGTATATATATATATATATATATATGTTAGTATGTGTGTATGTATGTACGTTAGCATGTGTGTATGTATGTTAGTGTGCGTGTATGTGTACATGAGTCTGTAGATGCGATATCTCACAAGCGAATGGAGCGTTTCAAATGTAATTTCGCACAGTTATTACCCTGTTGATTTTAAACGCAATCGAATACTCGGACCCCCCCCCCCCCCCCTTTTGCCCTTCTCGCCCAATTTTCGAATGAACTTTTGAAAAAATTTAAAATTCAAGACCTTTAATAATGATAAATTATTTTATATGTCATTTTTTATTAGCAAAATGAATAACAAACTTTAAAACGTTAACATGAATCGTTATCTAGACGTGCTCACTTTCCATATTCAGTATTAAGTAACAAATCTGTTTATACCATTCTCCTAAATCTAGTTCGTTGCATTTACGAGAGAAATTACTTTCTTAATAGTTTTATATTTTAAAGGCAAGTAATTCGTCTATATTCATTTATTTCATAGGATATTCATTAAATGTTAATTGCATTTCGATAAAAATTTTGCAGGTGAGTATAAATAAGCCATTCCGTTTAGACTGATAAGTTGCCAAAAGCTCCCAATTTCCCAATGGTAATAATTCAACACCAAAAATATTGTGTTGTGGTTTGTATACCATTATTTATCTGTAAAATAAGTAAAACAATTGCATTATGCAGAGAAAGTCACGTGCTGCATATATCAGATTATTTTTTAGTTACTTATTGAAATAATCTTACCGAATTCCATGGGAATCAAAAGATGCCCCAAAACAGCTGTAAAAAAACCTATAATAGAAAAACTTTCGCCTAAATACTACATAAATCTTAGGTGTCAACTGGGTTTTAAGACAAAAAAAGAACCTTCTTATTTAAAAAAACAAGAAGCGTAACCTGACTTATTCAAGCAAGTTCGACATCTGCGGTAAAATGGCACATGAGGCCGAATGATTTTGATTAAATTAAAATTCCTTGTTAAAGATCATTGCCCCTTTTCCCCATCCCCTTGGTTTAACACTGGTTTAACTCCTTTATGTTCCAAATTAAAAGTGCTTCATTAAAAAAAAAAAATTATTTTATTTTATAATTTTGAAGTAGTTGTAGTTTCCAAACGATATTTGATTAGCGATTTGACTTGAGGCTCCCAACTAATAACATTGGCTCCCAAAGCTTTAACCTCCGGCATGTGCCAATATTTGTAAACATAACTTATTTTAAATAACGGATTTTAAACAGTAAACATATCAGGTTTTAAACAATACATAAAATAATTATAATAAAATTTTTAATTGTTAAATATAATTGGTACTTAAACGAACCACTGGGTTTAGCTGAAAAATTATTAAACCATTGTTTATGAGGTCATTTTTTTATTTTTACATTTTTATATAAAATAATAACCAATAATTGTAATAAAGTACAAAAGAATAAAAATAGAAATGTTTTACACATTTAAAAATGATGGTGATCGTAAAAACATTTTCTCCCTCATTTACATATAGGCAAATTTTACATGTGCTACATTAAGAATAAAGTCATGATTGAATTCTCTTAAGTAAACACATCTCACACCGGCCAAGATTCCGGCCTGCGACGTCCCCTCTTTTCTATCATTTGAAATAGAAAATGATTTACGTTTTCGATTTGGCGCTGATTGTGAGGGACGACATGTCTCATTAGTTTGCTTCGACCAGATGGTCAAATGGTCGGGAAAATCCGTTGGTGTTGTAAACAAAAATTCAAAAACTGATCAATAAAGCCGTTCTTGGTGGACCAGGCGAATGTAATTCTGCATCATCATTACAAAACAGTCTCTTTAGCATAGTTTTCATCATCTGAGCTTTCCTTAATTTCAGTTTCATCATTATCAGAAGGTAAATTCTGTAGTCTTCTGTGCTTCATTGTCTGTTAAATAGCGTATTTGAAGCGTATATATAATGAAAAAAATCTGATGTGGGCAGCACATGACTCTTCCTACAGACTCAAATTCCTTTCCTTCAGTAATCCATTAAATTGAGCTTAATTACACAAAATAACACGCATAATTATTTGAAATGACACCATTCGCCATTTCGCTAAAAAAAAAAAAAGACATATTATTTTATCTCGAATCGTAACAAAATCTAATCAGCATCAGGGTCACCCACAAGTGACTTTTAAAATATTGTGAAATTTAGTCAATTCGTTTTTTATTTAGAGTGGATACATACATTGTACAGGCGGATACACATGCACGCGCGTCACGCTAATAATAGTTTTTCATGTTCAAGAGGTCCCAAAACGTGCAGATCCGTCGAAAATCCGAGTTGCGATTTTCGACACAATTCCAATACTTTCTCTATACATTACCATGTATTGCAGGGAAAGTAAAAAAGACCAGTATAGACCCATCGGTACCACGAAGCTCAGTGCCATATTTCGGTTCTGCGAGTTTCATAAAAATAAAACTCTCAGACATTTTAAAGATAATCAACATATAACAGCTTAGAGAATAAAAAAAAAAGAATTGAGTACCCACCAAATAAATTTCAAAGAGTTTAGACTATGCTCCCAAAATGAACATTTATCAGCTTGCAGCAAGTAATGATCAGGTGATGATCTCCCAAGGAAACATTTCTAAATATCTGATGCTATTTATTGAGAAAAAAAGTAATAGAGTACCCATTAAATAAATTTCAAAGAGTTTAGACTTTGCTCCCAAAATGCTCATTAAATGCTCCCAAAATGCTCATTAATTGCTCCCAAAATGAACATTTAGCAGCTAGCAGCAAGTAAAGAACAAATGATCAGGTGATGATCTCCCAAGGAAACATTTCTAAATATCTGATGCTATTTATTGAGAAAAAAAGTAATCGAGTACCCATTAAATAAATTTCAAAGAGTTTAGACTTTGCTCCCAAAATGCTCATTAAATGCTCCCAAAATGAACATTTAGTAGCTAGCAACAAGTAATGAACAAATGATCAGGTGATGATCTCCCAAGGAAACATTTCTAAACATCTGCTGCCATTTATTGAAGGTTAAGAGAAGTACAAAAAATCGGTACATAATCAGTTTCACTGGAAATACCAAGAAATTTTTCATCCTATAACATTTTATATATCATGGTATTTAGAAGTACAGCTGGGACATAGTAGGTTAATTTTTCATTCTTGTCTGTTTCCTCTATTTTATTATTATTATTTTACCGCATTTTAGTTCATTTTCAGCAATTTTATTTGACGAACTGAACTCATATAAACCTTCGAAACCAGTTGATTCATATTTATTTTTCATTTGTATTTATGATTTTTCTAATTATTTTGCCGTCGTTTTCAATTATTTTTTACTTATTTTTCTTGGTTGTATGTTTTACACCTGGTTCTCATGTTTTTCCGTTATTGTTTTAGTATGTTGAAGCACTATTCAATTGTTCTATTCATTATTGTTCTCTTACCGCTTTATTGTTCTCTTTTCGTTTATTCTTTCTTTTCTAATATTCTTTCTTTCCTACCATTCCGTCTTCTTTACCATTCATACATAGGATCCTACCTCTTGTTTTACTGCCTCCTTGGTTTTCATTTCTCATTTCTCCTCGCGGCAATGGCAACATTTCTCCTACCTTCAGCCAGGTATTCTATTTTCTCGCAAATGCCGAACGTACGTAAATAAGTGAGATTGCGCTTCCTGTTTCTCCTGGGGAAGAAGTTCTGCCTAAATCTTAGTATATACTGTATTTAGACGTTTATAGTTTTTATATTACTGGTTTAATAGAAATCGTTTAACCTTCGACTAAAATACGTATAAATCACCCAATCTATATAGTAACTGTTTAACGTGTCTTTCTAAACCCTCTGATGACTAAGAAGGCTAAATCCTTCCCTATTTATAATATTGACTACAGGTAAAACTTAGTTAATTTTCAATGAAGATAATTTTTGACGCTAAATGCATACACTGTTAACACAATAAAACTTATTAAAAAATCTAAAGTGTAACATATTTTTAATAAAACTTTCAGATCAAATTTATTCCCCAAGCTGCGCACCCAGTTCCTATTTAAATTCAAACACATATCAACAAAAATGATGAATTTATGTTATACTGTCATTTTTGCAAGTGTAATCATTAATTTTATTATCACTTATCCGGCTTTCCCTTTCAGAATTAACTAAAACATCGCTAATTTCGTTTGGTCGCAACCTTTTTCTTGTTGTAGACGACATTTTGAAGATCATAGATTCATAGTGCAATATTTCGTCCATAGATGGCGTTTGCGGTACAATAATGATGTAATAATCGTGAAAAAAAATGATGTCGGGGTTCACCCGGCGTCTGACTGGAACTGTAATAATAAGCCAAGGAGGCAGGAAAAACAGTCAGAACCAAACCCAAGCTAAAGCCCAATTACTAAATGATCCCACGTACCCCAGTTTAAGAACCGCCACCTTAGGGAACCAGTAATGAAAGGGGTAACAATACGGCTCCTAAATATACACACTGTCGCAACAGCGGCCATTTTGATTCTAAATAGAAGGGAGGGTTGTACAGGGCGAAATAATATTCTCGTTCTTTTCTCAGGATCATGAGAAACCAAAACGTTCTAGACTACATTCTTGAATGATTGGTACATGTTTTTGTAAACAGAATCACCTACTTTACAGCTAAATTGCGTATCAAATATCAGCCATGCAACATCGCGCGTTATTGAAATAGCACAGGTGGCCGATTACTGATTTGACCGGTTGGAGTCAAAATGGCGGTTGCGTCAGCCCGTATATATAGGAGTCTTAGGTAACGGGGTTCTACTATGATGTGGCTCTCAATAGCCGCGCTTCATTCTTCTACCCTCTCCAGCCCTATTTCCTCGAATTTATGTTATGCTCTCTGTTTTGTCTAGATAGCAATCTGTTTTCTCATACATCAAGAGATAGAACAGGGGGTAGGGGGTAGCTGGATGGGTTCTCCGTGCGAAACTTTCGAATACACCGAAGTGGAAATGTAAGAAAATATTTTCTGGGGGGTAATTTAATGCGCACTTTCCACTTGGGGGTCCCCTCTGTCTACCCACCTCCCCCAAGAAAACCTTTTACCGTATTGGTTTTCTATGTAGTCAGGAATTTTCTCGGGGCCACACGAGAGAGAGAGAAACATTGAATTGAAAATATTTGAATTCCAACAGCGAATTGTCTGAAATTCGTGTGAACCGAGAGGATCTTATTTAATGTTTTTCCATGAAAAATAAAATATGCGCTCTGGGAGAAATAAAATTCGCTTTCCCGCGATTCTGCAAATCAAAGTCATCTACATTGTCCGTTTCTATGAAGAGAGGTAGTGGCTATCTGTTTGAAATAAAAAAAAAACTTATCCAGTGGGGAGCTGTACAGACTCTAATGTATTTCGGTGATTTTATAGCTCAATCCATGCTGAATTTGTGTCAAGCTTCTAAAAGCGCAATGAAACGTCAATTTCATAGATTGTCGATTGCGAAAAAGGATCCGTCGTGAAAATTTTTACTTTTACAGAAACTAGTAAAATTAGATCGGGTTAAAAAAATATTTATTTCACCCGACTTCGGCAATGGAACAGTTTGGGCCATGACTGTCTTTGACAGCTTGTTTCTATAGTTTCTGGAACAGTTTTGGACATGACTTTGATAGCTTGTTTCTATCGTCTATGGAACAGTTTTGGCCATGACTGTCTTTGACAGCTTGTTTCTATTGTTTATATTATAGATACGAGTATATACGGAATTTCGAAGTCAGGAATATTTTTAGAATCACTTTTGGGAATGATATATTTTTCAAGTTAATTCATGATGTGGCTCGTCAAGCTTCATAAATATTTGTTTCTCTACTTATTTTATCATAAGGCGCATGAAGTCATTTTGTTCAGTGTTTAGAATTCTTGTATTGACCTTTTTCGCTCCTCCTAGGTCAGTATTGGTCTTTTTCAGTCCTTTATTTTTTCCATTTCTTTATTTTTGATTTCTTTCCAGTGTCACAAGAGGCAACTTTTATTGACAGATATTTTATTTTCTTTCTTAGTGTGGGTGCTCTGTCATATATATATAGAATATATTATAACTATATATACTATAACTATAGAACAACTATATATATATATATATATAGTTGTTCACCGAAGTCAGGCAGCATCGGGCGCGGTTAGTACTTGGGTGAGTGACCACCTGGGAACACCGCGTGCTGTTGGCACATTTCGTGCGCGGTAGCCTGGTGGTTTGCGCGCTGTATTTGCACGCTGCCACAACTGCCGCCGTGTTCATGCGGAGTACGATCACGTTAAACATGTGGATCCGTAAGTCCTACCGAGAGGTTGGTGGTAGGGGAAGGAGGGTACGGTCCCTGTGGATGCCTCCCCCCACTAGGTTCCGGTCTAAATTGGGTGGCACTTCCCGGCCGTCCAAACAGTTACCTTACACCTTTCTGAAAGGTCGGACGGTCTGGGTCTCAACAACAACAGAAAGACCTTCGAAAGGTGAAATGATAGAGAAAGCATGCTTCGCTATAGGATAGCAATGTCAAATTTGGTACGGGTAGATAGTTTGAAAGGAAGAAAGTGTGCAATTTCAGATTTCCAATATTTGCTACTTTAGAGGGTGCCGCACACCAAAATGTTCGATTTTTCGAATAAGTTACACACGCTTCCTTTTAAATGTGATAGAGGCTTTATATTTGGTACATGGACCAATCATCTGATAAGAAACCCAAGACGAATACAGGAGTTCTTCCTAAATGTCCATTTATGGCTCCACAGAAAGACGTTCGAATGGTGAAATGATAAAATAGCATGCTTCGGGATGAGAGAGAGATTTTAATTTGGTACACGGGTAGATAGTTTGAAAGGAAAATGTGTGCAATTTCTGTTTTCCAGTATTTTCTTCGTTAAGGGGTTCTGCACGCCAAACTATTCAATTTGCCGAATAAATGTGAAACGCGAATTATTTAAAAATTTATGTTATTCGGGGGTTGTTTATTGTGAGACCGTTGATTTTCAACGGGTATTCGGCTAGTGGATAGGCATAATTTTTGGAATATGCCTTAGTTTTAAATTAAGAGTACACTATTATATTTTTATCAATATTACCTACAACTACACAGATCTCTGAACAACATGAGAGATGATTCTTCTCTTACTGTAACGTTGGTAAAAGTCTAAAATTTCAATCCGGGCAGACCTGCAATCTGAGTATTAGAAAAAAAAAATACGCGGAAACAATGTTTGTTCTTCGTCCGTCAACAGTGCCTCCCTCTGTTTTAAATACATGCCGGGAAGAGCAGCAGAGTTCAAAAACCCCGTCTGTCTCTCAACTAGTATCGGACAAACACCAATAGCTGCTTGGCAGAAAAAAGAAGACGACAGAACGGTAAAAATATATAATGCAACCAACCTCTTCCGATCTGGCTGTAATTCGGGTTACAACCTATATAAGGAAGACACTCCGATTTCAGATAACAATATCTATGGATCGGTTTCGCGCTTATTATGCGCTCATCAGCACGGCTACGTGAAGGCCTGAAATTATCAGTTCCCATATAAAAGTTCGTAAAATTACGACAAATAGTAAGTTTTCTTGCTGCTATTAGAGTTAACGGTTATGCCATGATGATGAGTGCCTAATAAGCGCGAAACCGATCCGTGGGTACTGTTATCTGCAATAGGGGTGTCTTCTTCATTTTGGAAGCGCGTTCTTTCTGGCGGTTTTATGGGATTTTGTACCATCAATATATAAAAAAAATCTCTTCCCTACATTTTTTTTATCAAAATTAAAAAAAAATATTTAAACAAAGCTATTTATTTATATTTACAAATTTTGATATATATATAATATACACTGGCTGATTGAGTGAGTGTGTGGGGGGGGGGGGGCGTGATTTATCAAAAATAACGAACACTTCCAGTATAGCTAGAATTTTGGTTTTATAATTATTCAATTTACCTCAGTTTCAGGACCCAGGGAAATATCTAAAATTTAAAAAATTTTGAATTAGAGGTGACGGTGCAAAGGAATAATAATTATAACAAAACTTGAAACCACTTTAATTAATTATCGAACACTTCCACTCTAACTAGTATCTTGGGTTTTGATCTCATTCGATCCGTCTCAGCTTCCAGGTCAACGAAAAAAATCTAATATCTCGATAATTCGAATTAGGAGTGACGATGTAGAAAGGAATAATTAAAAAATTCAAAATCACTTTTCACTTCCACTTGAGCCAGAATATCGATTTTGTTCTCATTCGTTCTATCTTAGCTTCATATCAACGAAAAAATTCAAATAGTTGACGATACAAAGGGATTTTTCAAAATACTCACACCAATTTGCTTCTCAAAAACAATAAATACACAATTCGATATCCTTCCTCTGCAAATAATTATAACTGGTTATCAACAACTTTAATCGTGTAGGCGCCGCATTTAATGACCCAATCGATATTTTCGTTCTGATTAACCTAACACTCAGAAAACATCATCATTAGAAATTAAAATGTAGGTAACATAAGAAAAACAGTAATCGAATTCGCCTATTTTTATCCCCAGATGGCGCGCAATAAAGCATGGCTAATGAGTGTCTGAAAACGAGCTCGGACATCAACATGAGATGGCTCTTCATCCACATGACAAGCGAAGAACAAAGCTCTGTTTTTTTTTTCCCTCTCTCTCTCTCTTTACAGTGATTATACTAAAGAAACGCGAAAGAAAATGGCAACGACTAAAGCAGACGATTAAGATAACGATAATCGAATCCTTATTTATCGCTACAAGTGAAGCGATTAATGTAAAGAAAATGCGAAAACAAAAGAGGAAAAGGAAGCCAAGATAATGGAATTTTTTTAAGAACTCTTAATCGATTAAAATAATCCTGTCTCGAGAAAAACTGTATCAGAATATCGTATCGTAGGCGAAACAGAGGAGATGGAAACTTCTTAAGCAGAAGAGACGGCGATAGCGTTAGCTATGAGAAATAAGAATTTTTAAGTATTGGCGAAAGTTTTGCTTTTTATTTGCGTGCATCTTCGCATCTGCTGCCGCCAATGGCAAAATCGATAGATGCAATCTACGCAAGTGCATGAATAAATTATATTTCACGAAAGTAATTATTAGTTTCAAATATAAAATAAGTTGTTATATAAGGATAAAAAAAAAATTACTCTGTATCTCTTTTTTTTTTCCATATATTTAAAACAGTTATGCACAATTTTATTCAATGCTACACGTTAAGGTACATATGCATAAAATTATGCCTGGATTTTCTCCCACCTGCATCGCTCGTAATCCTAAAATCTTCAAATACATGCGGACAACGGACCTCTTCCAATCGAACACTATTATTTACTATACGACCCCTAAGAAATCAAATACTTTACGACGCCCTATACTCCCCTAACAAAGCGTCCCTTTTCCACAAACAGTGAAAACTGACAATGTTTTGAATCAAGAATATTAAAGTAATAATTCCCACAAAGTGACAGGGAAAACCAAACAAAGTAAATTTAATTTTTATGGATACTGAATTATTGATAACTTTGCAACATTTTCCCAAAATAGCTAAGAAGGCGATTTTGTCGCCAAGGTCGCTGAGTGAAAAAAAACAGACAAAGATAAGGGCTTTTATTATAGAGTATTAAAGAAAGCCAATAGCGAAGAGCTTGTTTAGCAGCATTGTCGGTTTAATGTTTGTTGGAGCCATGAGCCCAATAATATTTAGGGCCCCATCATTAATTCCTCTTCGACAATAATGTGATATTATGGCTCAAAGTCATTTGTGGAGCCTTAACATTTGGAGGTTGTTAATTATGGTCCCTCACTAGTATTTTAATAAAAACTCGTTATATACAAACAAGCTGGTATGTAACTTGGTGGCATTAGTCATCTCTTTACTTCTTTTTATTTAAATAGCAACATTTTGAGTGAAATCAATCTCTCTGATTTCTTAAGTAAATATGAAAGAAATCAATCTTCTGGAATGAATGAGAAAAATAGTATAAACTGAATGGGAAAATTGATCAAATTGAAAGAAATCTATCGGGATGACTCCCTATTGGTGATTTAAAAAAAAAAAAAAAGATTTTTGACTGAAATGTTGGAAATCAATCAATCCTTACATGGAAGCATTATTGTTATATCTCACTTTAATTGTGACTTTGTTTGTCATTGATTTTGAAATCAATCTTCATGTAATTTTCGATCATGTACTGCATAGGCCATACCGTTACCAAAACAGAAAAAAAAAACCTGTGATTTTTTTTTTATCAATATCGGTATTAAAATTTCTACAAAAGTGGACCAGTATATGGTACCCTCGTGGTGTATATCCTACTCCTGGCTGACCGGAAGAGGGGATATATATATATATATATATATATATATATATATATATATATGAAACAAGCATTTTTGTGTTCATTTCGTTTAAAATATTAGGACTTGATAAAGAATTTTATCGAAATGAACTATTCTTAAGCCTAGAGCTCTTCCACGTGCAAGCTTTAATGCTTGATTATTTTGGTATTATTTTTTCGATTCCTCTCCATTGACATTTGTTGATTATCTTTAGCTTTCTGAACTGTAATATGTATTATAATTTCCTCTTTATTGTTGAATTTCATTTTATTTCATTGTATTCTGTAGGCTTAAAAAACATTTTAAGATAGTGTATTATGAGTTACTTTTACCATTGGATTTACTATTTTAATATATATATATATAACAGTAGATCTCTACTTTAAACTTTAGTGAATGGCAACATTGGTCTTGTCATTTATTGCTCATCATGGTTGTACATTTGGGGTGTATTTTCAGGTATTTATGTTTCCTATCTATTTTTTCAATCTTTATGATTGCCGTCCAAATAACATGAGTTTATAAATAACATTTATCTCGTGTTCAGAAACAAGCATTTTGTGCTCATTTCGATTAAATATTTGGACTTGAAAAATAATTTTTTCGAAATGAACAATTCTTAAGCTTAGAGCTTTTCCACGTGCAAGCTTTATTGCTTGGTAATTTTTTATATTCCTATTTTCGATTCTACACCATTGATACTTGTTGATTATCTTTAGCTTGATTACCAGTAATATGCATTTTAATTTCCTCATTATGGTTGAATTTCATTTTTATTTCTTTGTATTTTGTATGCAAATTTTAAGTTAGTTAGTGTATTATGAGTTACTACTTCTATTCTATCATTGGATTTTCAATTTTAATATATATATATATATATATATATATATATATAACCGAGATATAAAAGCATCAGATATAACGAATCTCAATTTTATCGTTCACTTGAGATTCGCTATAAACGATAACGTCTCTATAAAACACTTTCCGGTCTCCCATGTTTTTTCGCATTCAATTTTTTATCAAGCCATTTTCGCCAACTTTTTAAATGTTGATTTTTCCCCTTCCTCGCTGTTGACGGCTTCGGCAGATAACTCTTTATTTTTTTTTTCCTTCCCGCGGTGGCATCACCAGGGTCGGGCGCGAGATATATGGAATTTCGGAATGGGAAAGTGAATCCTTATCGTGTGTGTATATATATATATATAAGAGCCACGTACAGATAGTGGGGATTTTTTTTTCTTCTTTACCTGTCACCGTAGCTTTTCGGCGCAAAATGGCTGGAAGTTTCTAAAAGAGATATGGGTGTAGTTTGCGTCACTTCGGGAAAAATACGTTTATGATGACTTTATATTTATCTCTTCCGCCGGTAGAGATCGAATATCAGGAGAGAAAAGTTGGGTGTCACTGCAATCGAGATCGGGGTGATAGAAGGGTATTTAGAACAAACTGGAGATTTTTTTTCAAAGATTAGAAAAATATTCTTTGGTTGAATCTCTATATTTCTACTTTCATAAATTTCTCGTATAGTGAACGTTCTCCTAAAATATTCGAATTCATGATTTTAGAATTTGTTTTATACACTTTCTAAAAAATGTCTGTCCAATTGTGTATATAACTACACTACACAGGGTTTCCAGGTAAGTCCTTAAGCATCAAAATAACTTCGTAAGAAAAAGTCCGCGAGTGTACACGTTAGAACAACAAATAGTAAAGCGGCCAAGACTGATCGGATAAAAGTGATTGCAGTGACCCTAGAGAGGAAAGTTAAAAGTTAGGATAACGAAATCGGCAACAGGATGAAATGAAAGGAAAATGTCAATTACAAAGTTGTAGAGGATTGTTTAATGATTAGAAATAATATCAGGAATGCACGAAATGCTAATATGGAAAATAGCTCATATCTGCACATAGTTACATATATTTTTTGTAATAAATACCTATTTAAAAGTCCGTGTCATCAGCGCCTGCAACACGGTGACACCTGCAATGCTTGTCAAAGCATGCGCTCCTATTCTTTCTAGAATTCAAATGCGCATTGTTGCTGATGAACATTTTAAACAGGCTGATGCTGGATTTTAAACAGGCTGTGCATTAGATTAATGTGCATGTAAATGCAGTTTATTTCAGCATTACTGGATGTCATTTGTCAATAATTCTATTGTGTGAAATAATGCTTCTGCAATAGTTTTAGTGTTATTTCCTATTAATATGGTAATGTTTTACAACTTTGTAATTGCTTAGTTGAGTGATTGAAACTGTAAAGTTTCGTAATCATGTTAAGGAAATTTCGAATAAAAATTAAATTAATAAAATTTCGAATAAATTTCAACGTTTTCGCTCAAATTAAAAAAAAACCCTCTAAATAGTTTTAGATTTTTCGATAACAAAGCCAAATATAAAGTTTCGTGAAAATCCATAAATATTTGTGGTAGCTATCTTGTATACAAGAAATAGACCACAGACAGACAGACGGACGGACATCATACAAAAATAGTCAAAACGTGTTCAGGAGGTCTTAAAATATATCAAAATCAAACACACATCCATAACAGATGGTCTTTATTTCACTTCCTTAAGACGTACAAAAGTTTAAAACAGGCCATAGTGCTTTCGAGCATAAGTATGCTCTTCGTCAGTGGCTACACGGAAATAAAGTTTGAATCGTTCATATATAGACCAGATATAGCAACAAAATTTGCATAAATACAATCCACAAAAGAATCTACGTCTAGATAAGGATAAACCGTAAACAATTTAACAAAAAAAAAAATTTTTTTTACAACATAAGAACAGCATATTAAATTACAATTCAATTACAGAAATCGAAAAAAGGGGGGGGGGGGTGGCAATCAAGCATAATCCCAAAGATTGCCACCCCCCCTTTTTTTTTCGATTTCTGTAATTGAATTGTAATTTAATATGCTGTTCTTTTGTTGTGAATTTTTTTTTTTTTTTGAAAAATTGTTTACGGTTTATCCTTATCTAGACGTAGATTCTTTTGTGGATTCATTTATGCAAATTTTGTCGCTATATCTGGTCTATATATGAACGATTCAAACTTTATTTCCGTGTAACCACTGATGAAGAGCATACTTATGCTCGAAAGCGCTATGGCCTGTTTTAAACTTTTGTACGTCTTAAGGAAGTGAAATAAAGACCTTCTGTTATGGATGTGTGTTTGATTTTGCTATTTTAACATCGGACGTGATGCCAAATTATTTATATTACTTA
>OX578150.1:128317420-128319920 GCA_951213105.1 Amaurobius ferox | reverse complement strand
CAAACTCAGGGACATTTTAAACATTCCATTTCAATCGTCTTCATTCCCCAGTGAATCTATAATAATGAAAAGAAGAATCTATCTGTGTGTTTGTCCACAATGCCGACCGATATCTGTCTCATTGAATTTTTTCACCCATTTTGTTACTCCATGTCTTCGGACGAGTCGGTTGGCCTGGGCTTTCGACACAGTCTCATCTATGCCCGAACTAATGCATCTCGAAGGCCTTTTACCAAAATTTACATCCGATTTTTAACGAATTTTTAAATTCCAAAATCAGATAATCTCCAGCTACTGATATGACCTAGCAGCTTTATTCTCGATTTAACAGTTACAGAATCTCCAGCCATCGATATGATCTAACAGCTAATCATACCGTAACGATCTAATGCCACGTTCATCTCCTAGAGGTTATTTATCTTTCATTCATTTATATTTTGCATCACGGAGAGCGTTAATTTTTTTTTTTTTTCGCTTTGCGGATAGCGTACTGGTAGTTTGACGTCGGTTTAGGATTTGAGGAAAATTGAGTAGTGTTATTTGTAAATGTAGTAACGGGGGTTTATTTGCATTCCAGATCAAGATCAATACCGGGTAATTCGTTCCAGTGATACAATAAAGCAAATGTTAAATTAGTCAAAGTGTAAAATTTTGTTGTAATTTGGATAGTATTCCATTATTATGTATATTTCCGTAAGTATATTTCCACCTATTCTGTTCAAACCTCATCAATCATTAAACATCTTTAGAATCCCCCAAGTTCATTTAACTTTCTAATTTTTCTTTTAAACAAAACAAAATATCTCGTGTTTGTGCACTAATATTTCCCAAAAGAATAAGTAACCAGACTGATGTGCAACAATCGTGCCATTTCAAATATTACAGCTTTCCCACCCATTGGAATACTTGGTTTTTAAAGTATAGTGGTTATAATTTCGATATACTTCAAAAACCAAGAAAGTGACCTAAAATCCAATTATATACACTTGTAGGATTCTTAAAGAGCAATAAATTCATACTAATTGTTTATAGTTATCACTTTAATTTTTAAGACATAAGCATTACAAACTTGAAATACTTCAAATTTTCAAACTTCTTCCACTTGACAAGATGATTACTCGAAAACTATAAAAGCTTTTTTAAATATACATATAAATTTAGAAACTAAATTTCCTCATACATATTTTTTTATCACTTAATATAATTCTATTGATCTTTTATAATTTCGAAGATATTTCGAGTGAAAGTATGAAACATGGAAAAAAACTCATTTTTATGTTTCAAAGTTTAAGCCACCCTTCCCCCAAAAAATAGAGTTCGATCCAAAATCCAATTATATACACTTGTAGGGCTTTTACAGAGCTACAAATTTATGCTTATTGTTCAAAGCTAGTTCTTTTAGTTTTTGAGATGTTACTAACTTGAAAAATGGAAAAATTTCAATCTTCTTCAATTTGACAAGACGATTACTCGAGAACTATAAAAGCTTTTCTTAACAATAAATATAGATTTTGATACTAAATTTCCTAGTACGTATTTTTGTCGTTTACTATTTATATCTTTATTTTATAGTTTAAAATGAAAACAAGAATAATAAAAACACTCGCTGGGACAGACACTTTTTGTTTTCTAGAAAAAAATTTTTAATATTAAAATATTGATATTATTATTATAAGTGTCCAAAAGGTTTACATTTTTCATAACACTTCGTTTTCCCTACACAGAAACCTCAAACATAGATGTTATTCCCATAAACTTACATATAATATGATTGTTTATTTAATATTTTTGAATGCCGTTTTCTTGTTATGATTTAAAAGAAGTTTGAAAATTTACGACCTTCCGAGTGTTCATTTGCCTTTAAAATCATAAATTTTGTTCACTTCACTCCATTTGTTCTAGAAATTTTGTCTCTCTAGACTCCTATACACACCCATACATACATTACACTCACGCACAGACACCCATTTAAAAATAATTGATATGGGTTAAAGGATGTCCAAAACGTATATTAATCCGTCGAAAATTCGAGTTTTCGACCCCAACATTATTTTCCAATACATCATTTATGTGCAGGGAAATTACAAATAAAGTCCAAAATTCAGTTATGTATTATAAATTACTGCTGCATTATGCATGCATGTATGCATGTAGAAAGAAATGTAAGGCATTACATTTTCTAAACCGCAAATTAAAACTCTAAATTTAGATGAGAATAAAATTTGATAGTGTGAGACCAGAAATAGATCTCACACTTTGATGAGACAAGCTTATATGTGTAATTTATTGTGTACAAAACGGCAAACTGTCAGCCTGGATGGCGTCGAGTTTTACAACACGGGAACCCAAAAGGTCACAAAATCATAAATTTAGGGGCACCAAGATAACGAGGGGGCCGAGCGGACTCTTATGAGGAAGTGAATCATGCCATTGGATAAAGATTAACCAATGGAAAATGGGCTTGTTGCGTCACATTAAGAAGGCAGGAATTATTAAGGAA